>PVIR01000822.1:0-158441 GCA_004026965.1 Petromus typicus | reverse complement strand
ATACATTATTTCCCTTAACTTTATTTTTACATCAAGATTATATTTATCTTTTTCTTTTTTTTTTCTTTTTTTTTTTTAGGTTTTTTGAGACAGGGTCTCGCTTGTGGTTCAGGCTGGCCCTCAGCTCAGCCTCAAACTCACATCACAATCCTCCTGCCTCTGCCTCCCGAGTGCTGGGATTACAGGCGTGAGCCACCACACCCTGCACTGTGGTATGTGGTACTGGTTGCTGCTGGGTGTGGATCTCCACACCCAGTATTGTTATGTGGTTACTGGGGAATCGAACCAGGGTCCTTGCGCTTGCAAGACAGGAGCCGGAACCACTGAGCTAACTCCCCGGCCAAAGATTATATTTAGCATGCAGCCATCAAAGATCTTATAGTAAATCGCATAGGTTTATAGTCCAATTTTGACTAGCTTCTTAGAATCAGCCACTTTTACAACTGCCTTCATGAAGTCTTCCTGAACTACAAAATCATGACCAGCATGAACTGTAAACATACCTGCTGCAGTGCAAACATTTCTCAGGTCTGCTCTACTAAAGCCATCCAAAAGTTTCACAGTTGCTTCATAATCTATTTGACCATGGTCGGTTATAGGATCTATGTGGATTTTCAACATATCTGATTTTGTTTGTTCATACGGCACACTGGTGCATATTTTTCTACCTAGTCTTCCTGGAGGCAGCAACACAAGATCCAGTTAGTGTGTCTGGTCTATTTGTGGCCACAATCATTTTAACTCCATGCAGAGTATCAGTTCCAGCCACCTGGTTCAGTAACTCCATTGGAGCTCTCTGAGTCTTTCTGCCCACTGAGGCTCTCTCAGAAAGTCAATGACTAGCAGCATGTATTCCATCCACAAAGCTGATGCAGGGTGAGTGATCCTTCATAGAATTAAAGATTTCTCTAATCAAATAAGCACTTTCAACAGTGTATTTGTGTATTACAGAATTAGACACAACCTTTAAGAAATTGCAGTTCAGCTGCCTAGCAAAAGCTCCTGCCAAGAATGTTTTACTTTTACCTGGTAGTCCATATAATAAACAGCCTTTGAGGGTATTATTTCCTAAATTTAGAACAATTTGGAATTTTTGAGAGGTAATTCTTTTTTTAAAATCTTTTTTGGTACATTAAATATACACATCATGATTACACTCCATAATGGGGATTTGTACCAGTATAAGACACAACTTAATTCTCATTTATTCCCATAGCCCTACCCACCCTACCACCCCCCATATACATAAAATTTGTTTCCTTACTTTTTTGTTACAATCCCAACATTTTCCCCCTTCACCCTATTTTACATTGAGCATTTTCTATTTCACAATATATAACATACAATTATAGGACTCATTTACATTTTTATTTTCTCATACCAGAGAAAAGATGAGATATGTACCTATCTGTGCCCTATTTATTTTCACTTATGAGGATATCCTCAAGGTATGTCCATTTAAGTAGAAATGATTCAAATTTATCATTTTATATGGCAGAGTACTACTCCATTCTGTAGAAGAATCACAGCTTTTTTATCCAGTCTCCAGTTGATGGACATTTGGGTTGTTTCCAAGATGTAGCAATCACAAATTGGGCTGCTGTAAACATGGGTGCACATATGTCACTGTGATATGAGTCATTCTATAATCTCTCTTAATTTCTGAATATGTTCTGATTATCCTCCAATCTCAGGATAAGAAACATTCCCAGGGTCCTGGTGAGACATGATGTAAATCAATGGATGTAGCCCTTTTCACAAATATCTCAAGATAGAGTAATCATAAACAAAATAATTGTTGTTCCTGCTTTAGCTTACTTTGGTCAAACTGTTGATAATTCACAATATATCATATTCTGGTCTAATTGTTCAAGCATTTCACCCACAATCTGCCCAACATACTTTAGGGTCTTCAAGTCATTTCCTGACATTTTGTACTGCTTGGTAAGTTATTTTTTCCTTATTTTCTTCAGAAGACCATCAATCTCATTATACTTCAGAAACATTTTAAATTGACTTTCTTTCTTTAAAAAATCTTTATTGGTACATTACATATACACATCATGATTGCACTCCGTAGTGGGTATTTTTACAAGTATAAGACACAACTGAATTCTCATTTTTTCACAAAGCCCAACCCACCCTACCTCCCCCTGATATACATAAAAATTGTTTCCTTTCTTTTTTGTTATAATCTGATTATTTTTCCCCCTTCACCCTATTTCACTTTGAGCATTTTCTATTTCACAATATATAACATACAGTTCTAGGACTCATTTACATCTTTATTTTCTCATACCAGAGAAAAGATGTGATATGTACCTATGTCCTATTTATTTCACTTATGAGGATATCCTCAAGGTATGTCCATTTAAGTATAAATGATTCAAACTTATCATTTTTCACGGCAGAGTAATACTCCATTCTGTAGAAGAATCACAGCTTTTTTATCCATTCTCCAGTTGATGGACACTTGGGATGTTTCAAGATGTAGCAATCACAAATTGGGCTGCTATAAACTTGGGTGCACATATGTCACTGTGATATGAGTCTTTTAATTCTTTTGTGTACATACCTAGCAGGGCAATGGCTGGGTCAAATGAGACCTCCAATCCTAGCTTTTTGAAGAATCTTCAAACTGATCTCCACAGGGATTGTACAAGTCTACGTTCCACCAACAGTGGAGAAGGGTTTCTTCTTCTCCACAGCCTCACCAACATTTGCTGCTGGCTGAATCTGAAATGGCAGCCATTCTATGTGGAGTGAGATGAAATCTCAGTGTTGTTTTCATCGGCATCTCTTGAATGACTAATGATGTTGGTCATTTTTCATATGCTTCTTAGCTAATTTTATTTCTTCCTCTGAAAAGTGTCTGTTTATTTCAGATGCCTATTTTTGAAATGGGTCTTTAAGTTTGGGTAGGTTCATTTTTTAAAGCTCTTTATATATTCTAGATAGTAACCTTTTGTCTGAGAAACAGCTGATAAAGATTCTTTCCTATATTGTTGGTTGCCCTTTTGCTCTGCTGGTGGTTTCCTTTGCTCTGCAGAAGCCTCTCAGTAGGATTAGACCCCATTTGTTGATTTCTTCTTCCAGTTCTCATGCTATAGAGAATTTCTTCATGAAATCTAATACTCTTTGCTTTTATTTTGATGCATAGAGAAAGAGACAGTTTTAGCTTTAATCTTTGGCAAATTGAAACTCAGTTTTTCCAGCACCATTTGTTAAATAGTCTTTTCTGTTGTACATTGCAGGTGTTGAGCTGCTTTGTCAAAGATGAGGAGGCTTAGAAATGTGGGGTTATTTCTGGAGTTTTTAGTCTGTTACACTAATTATCAGTTGTATTTCTTTGCCAGTAACTTGATGTATTTATCACAGTGGCTTTGTAATATAGTTTCAAATTGGGGGTTGTGATACCCCCTGGCCTAAACTTGTGGGCTAAGATTGCTTTTGTTATTCTAGATCTCTTGTGGTTCCAGATGAATTTTTGGATTATTCCCTCTAGCTCTGAAATATGCTGTTCGGATTGCAGTTATGAATTCATTAAATCTAAATGGTAGTTTGGGGAGTAAAACCATTTTGACACTACTACTGACTCTTTGTACCAAGAACAAGTAATGCCTTTCCTTTCCCGATATTTCCTTGATCTCCCCTTTCGGAATGCTGTAGTTTTCAGAATAGAGATCTTTCCCCTCCTTTGTTAGATTTATTCTTACCTATTTAAATATTTGGCTGCTATAGTGAAAGGAACTGATCCTTTGATTTCTCTTTCAGTAATTCCATTGTGCTTTTTTATGAAGACTATTGATTTCTGAGTGTTAACTTCATATCCAGCTATTATCCTAAATTTACTGACTAAGTCAAACAGACTTTTGGCTGAGTTTTTTGAATCTTCTAGATTGAATACCATGTCATCATCAAATGATGACAGTTTAACTTCTTCCTTACCTCTTTATTCCTTTTATTTATTTATTTTGTCTAATGCCTGTGACTACTGTTTTAAGGACTATATTAAACAGGGCTCATGATAGTGGACATACTTGTCTTATTTCTGAAATTAGAATGAAATGTTTCAGTTTTAGATGATTTAGTATGGTGTAGGATCATGGTTTTTCATAAATCCTTCTATTAGATTGAGAAAAAGTCCATCTATTTCAATTTTCTAAGGGTTATGATAGGAATGGGTTTTGGATTTTGTCAAATGGTTTATCTACATCTATTGAGATAACTGTGTTTTTTTCTCTTGAGTCTGTTAATATGCTGAGTTACACCTATTGATTTATGTATGTTGAGATAACCTTGCATCTTTGGGATGAACCCAACTTGGTCAGGGCGTAGGATCTTCTTGATGGTTCTCTACATTCTAATCTGATGGAAGATTTTTGCATCAGTGTTCATTAGGAAGATCAATCTGTAGTTCTCTTTGTGATTGTGTCTTTTTCTCCTTTTGTAATCAGTGTGATGGTTACTTCCAGGAATGAATTTGGGAGTATTGTTTCACTTTCAAATTCATTAAATAATTTGAGAAGTAGCAGCATTAACTCTTCTTTAAAAGTTTTGTAGGATTCAGCAGAAAGACATCAGAACCAGAATTTTTGTAAGTAGATTTCTTTTTACTATATTTTCTATGTTATAGATTGATACTAAGGTGTTTAACATTTTTCTCTCTATATATTTTTTTAATTTGGAAGTTAATGTATGTCTAGAGTGAAAATTATCAAAAAATGTATTTATTATCCTCTGAAATTCTTCTGGATCTGTGGTGAATTCCCCCTTTTCATTTTTTTTTCTAAATCTTTATTGGTACATTACATATACGCATCATGATTGCACTCCATAATGGGGATTTGTACCAGTAAAAGACACAACTTAATTCTCATTTTTTCACATAGCCCTACCCACCCTACCACCCCCTATATACATAAAAATTTGTTTCTTTATTTTTTGTTATAATCTCATTATTTTCCCCCTTCACCCCATTTTACTTTGAGCATTTTCTATTTCACAATGTATAACATAAAATTCTAGGACTCATTTACATGTTTATTTTCTCATACCAGAGAAAAGATGCAGTATGTACCTATCTGTGATTTATTTATTTCACTTATGAGGATATTTTCAAGGTATGTCCATTTAAGTATAAATGATTCAAACTTAACATCTTGGAAACAACCCAAGTGTCCATCAACTGGAGACTGGATAAAAAAGCTGTGGTTCTTCTACAGAATGGAGTAATATTCTGCCCCTTTTCATTTTTAAGAGCAGGGATTTGAACCTATTCTTTCCTTTCTTTGATAAAGTTGGCTAAGGGTTTGTCAATTATGTTTATCCTTTCAAAGAAAAAAACTTTTGATTCATTCATTTTTTGTATCATTCTCTTAGTTTCTATTGCATTAATTTCTAGTCTGATACCTACAATTTTCTCTGTAGCACAAGTTTTGAGTTTGGCTTGCTACTCTTTTTCTAGTAGCTTGAAGTTCAGCATTGAATTATTTGATCTTGTTCTGTTTTCCTCATGTAGGTGTTCATGGTTGTGAATGTATCTCAGAATAGTTTTCATTATGTCCCAATTATTCCTGTATTTTGTATTGTGGTTATCATTTAATTGTAAAAACTATTTAATTTATTCTTAATTTCTTCAGTGACCCATTAGTTGCTCAAAAGAGTGCTTTTCAATTTATTTGTGTTTGTGAGGATCTTGGAATTTATTTTTCTATTGATCCCCAACTTCATGACACCATGGTCTGCTAGTATACAGGGGATAATTTCAGTTCCTTCATTTTTTTTTCCAATGTATCCTTCAGAATTTTTTTTTTTTAGTGCAGGCTTTGTATTTGTGAATTTTTCCAGGTATTCTTTGTCATAGACATATCGTATTTTTCCATCAATTTAAACATATAATTTTGCAGGATACATTAATCTATGTTGGTGCATGTTTTTCTCCAAGGCTTGAAACACTTCACTTCAGAAAACTCCTTGCCTTGAGTGTTTGTGTAGAAAAGTCTATTGTGTTCCTGGTAGGTTTTTTTTTTTTTTTTTCCTTTTCTTTAGCTGCTTTAAATACTTCATTCTTTGGTTGAGTATCTGGAACCTTGGGAATTATACGCCTGTAGATTTTTTTATTTTTTTGAGACAGGGTCTTGCTCTGTAGTTCAGGCTGGCCATGAGCTCAGCCTCAAACTCACATCACAGCAATCTTCCTGCCTCTGCCTCCCAAGTGCTGGCATTACAGGTGTGAGCCACCATGCGCGGCACTGTGGTATGTGGTACCAATTGCTGCTGGGCGTGAGTCACCACACCCAGTATTATATGTGGTAAGTGGGTATCAAACCTGGGCCCCTGCGCTTGCAAGACAGGCGCCGGAACCACTGAGCCAAATCCCAGGCCCTTGGAGTAGATATTTTTATATCATGGCCACTCGAAGTTCTATATGCCTAAGTTATCTGTATGTCCAATTATTTTCCTTTTCCTGTGAAGTTTTCTTCACAGGACAAAACTTATAGACAGTTTTTAAAAGCTATAGCTATGAATAGTTTTATATTGTATGGTCACCAGCTTCCTGAGTCACTCAAAACACTCATATTATTATTTTTTGTATAGTCTAGGAACAGTTGAATTGATTTCTCATAATGTCTTGCTGTTTTTCCACAAATTATTTCTTTTTTGCTCATTAGGAGAAAACCTGTCCCTTAAGTCTTGAAATTCGGGCCTCACATTCATTCATCATACTTTGCAGAATTTTCAGTATTTCTTAGGAGTTTTTAATCACCCGGAACTCCAAAGCCATTTAATAGGTTCCATTGTTTTTTGTGATCTGAGCTTCTAGCATCTTTCTAAGTTCCTCTTTAGTGTTATTAGTCATGTATTTCACTGTGGATAGTAGCTCTGATTTTGTCTCAGAGACAAAATTTATTTTAATTTTATTTCTGATTTCCATTTTACAAAAAAGGTGATTGTATTTCTTTTGTGTGATAATTAAAGGAAACTGGCATATTGCTCTCTTCACGTACATCTGCACATAGATAAATGTGGACAAGGTTTTTGTTTTAGCCACTTTAAAGAGAAAATTTGAAAGATATATTTTTCCTGCAATGCAGGTAATAAAAAATGAGAATAGATTAGTATAAAATGATGCATATTCTTGATTATGATATTTTTCTCTTTCCAAGAAATATAATATTTTTTAAAAACACTCTCAGTGTTTTAATTTCATATGCAGGTTCATTCTTTGCGTGCTTTTAGTACTCATAAAGAATTAATACAAACTTTATAAAAGTACAGATTTGTTATCTACGTTGTTTTTTAAAAACAATATTTTACTAGATGGCATACCTATTATTTTACTAAATAGTAATTTATAAATCTATTGTCTCAATGTATGCTGCAAATTTTACCTTTTCAGAGCTCTGTTAAAATATATAGATCTATTTCTCTACTTTTACATTTTTTTCAATATTTTTGTGTAATGAAAATTACATTTTAATTAGACAGGTCTCATCCAAAACTAAATAGAATGATTTAAATCAGCTACAAGAATTTACACATTATTTTTTCTCAAAATTTGATTTTCCTATTTTATTTCATTGCATTAGATATTTTGAGTGATGTTTATTATCATGAACTCTAGAGAAATATTTCTGTTTATATTTCTTTTTGATACTCAGTTCATAGTTTTGTTTTCCAATCTCTTGTCCCTAATCTGAATTATATTGATCGTAAATTTCTCTTCTTTTCCCCTGCTCCCAGGGATGAATTATCTCATTCTCTTATACCATAGTCTTTTCTTTCACTCATTTGCCAAGAAATCTAATGCTTGCAAATTTAATCTCAGAAGAAATACATTTTCTCTTTCTTTTTCTTTCCTCATGTTCATTTGTTTTCCTGTTACTATATTCTATTCACTGGTGAAACTTTGTCCATTACCTAGGCTTGATTCATCAGTGTGATTATATATTTACACATTGTCTTGTGTATTCACTAAATTTTGGTAGGAAGGTTGAATTTTTGTCTGTGTAAAATTGAGGGTGAGATTTCAAGTTTGGCTGTTCATCTAGTGCATCTGAATCAGAATTTCTGTGACTGATGAAGAGTTATCTCTTCTGGAAATTTCCCCAACTAATTAAAATAAGATGTGTTTTTAAAAAATATATAAAATGAAATATTACTCAGACAAAAATGATAAATTAGACACATTTATAGCTCAGTGGATGCACCTCGAGGCCATACTCTAAGTGAAATAAAAGGCTTAGATATACAAATGCTGAATCATTTCTCTAGTGTGAAAAACTGAAGGTGTAAGTGAGGTCTAAAATGTATGAGAGGTATTGTGAGATAGGAAGAAAATGTTCAAAGAGAAAAGAGAATTGAGTGAGGGCAAAGGAAAGCAAAGGGAAAGAAAAGTTTTGATTGTATAAGGGAAAAAATGGAAACAAAAGTTTTGATTGTATAAGGGGAAAAAATGGAAACAAAGCTAATCTTAGCTGTAATCTTAGCCCTCTGATACATGGTTTATATGCAGATGTCATATTAATATGCTGTTCTACGAGAGAAAAATTAAGGAAGTTCTCTTTAGTCTATCATTAATCTCATTCCTGATAAATCCACAAGTAGAATCTAATGTAAAAGAAATAAACTTCAAAATTCAATCCAAAGCCAGATATACAGGTTTAGTCTCTTTGGATATAAATATAAGGGATAGACAAAACTCAATTCATAAGTAATATTGTTCTGGTTTGGAACACAGTCAGGTATTTAGTCTTTTCTTAAGAACCACTCATCTCTCTTTTCAGACTTATGCCAAACAATTATCAGAATGTTCTAGCTTTCATCTTTGCCATTGAAGAGATCAACAGGAATCCTCATCTTTTACCCAACATATCTCTGGGATATGAGTATCATCATTTATTTTACAGTTATTGGAAGGTTTTAGAGAGTCTCCTCACTTTATACACAGGACAAAATGGGATACCTAACTATAGCTGTGGGAAGAGGACTAAGTCTATAGCATTGCTGACAGGATCACCATGGGCAATTTCTTCTCAAAGTGGAGCATTGCTGGAACTCTACAAATTTCCACAGGTGATAGAGGGTAGAGAGGGATGAAATCATGTCAAAATGCTTGATAGTTTCATTTTCAGTTCCTGAGGATGGTGAATTGACTGTTTTGGGTCACACTATTTATAAAACCTCAAAGTGTAAAGCACTAAAATTTGTCATTTGCTCCCATTTTTATGTACATCAGATAGGAGGGAGAGAGAAATTTAAAAATTTCTTGAAATCAAAATCTGCTCAGTTATTTTCTGAAAGATGACAATTGTGAAGGAAAATGATTGAGTAGATAAGAATAATGAATATAGCCTGAAATTTTCAGCTCATTCATAACAGCCTTAGGGTCTAGCATTGTGTTTTATAATAACTTTCCTCATATAACTCTAATTTTGTTTTCCTTTAGCTTACCTTTGGTGCTTTTGATTCTACATTCAGTGAAAATTCCCAGTTTCCTTCTCTCCATCAGATGGCCCCAGAGGATGAATTTCTGGCCTTTGCCATGGTTTCCTTGATGCTTCATTTCAGCTGGACATGGGTGGGACTGGTCATCACAGAAGGACACAGTGGTTTTCTGTTTCTCTCAGACATGGTGAGAGAGATGGACAGGAGTGGAGTCTGTGTAGCATTTGTGAAAATGATCTCAAATGCTTTCGTATCATACCTTTCAATAACAAAATTTCAAGATTTCCAGAGCAAAGAAACATCACCAGTAAATGTTGTCATTATTTATTATGATACTGACAGTCTAAATCATGTAAACTACCATATAGGGATACATTTAGTGACATGGAGAGTCTGGGTAACAAACTCACAATGGCATTCTGACCTGGCTGGAAGGAATTTCCTCCTCGATTCATTTCATGGCATTATCATTTTTTCTCACCACCATGAGGAGATTTCCGATTTTAATGAGTTTATCCAGACAGCTACTCCTTTCAAGTTCCCAGAAGACACATTCCTCATGATGTATTGGCTCAATAATTTCCACTGCTCATTCTCTTACTCTGACTGCTCCCTGAAGAACTGTACTCCTAATGCCTCTCTGGTGTGGCTGCCTGCAAATCATTTTGATGCAACTATGAGCGAAGGAAGCTACAACACATACAATGCCATTTATGCAGTAGCTCACGCCCTCCAGGAGATGTTACTTCATCAAGCACAAATGCAGCCAATGGAAAGTGGAGACATAACAGTGTTCTCCCCCTGGCAGGTAATATACTTTCAAAATTGATTTTATTTGTACATTTTATACATACCATACAATCATATTTTAATGCTGAGAAGAACCTATACATGACTCATCTTGATTCTCATTTTTCTTTTTTCTGCTCTCCTGACAACCATTGACCCTTATATACATACACTTTGTTTCCTTCCTTTCTATCAAGTTTTTCTTTCCATTTTTAACCTTCCCCTTTCTCATTTTCCTTTTTTCATATTTTCTTTGTATGTCACATTAACTATCAAACATTGTGGCATTCATTTACATCTTTGGCTTTTCACACCAGAGAAAAAGATATAGTACTTACACATTTGTGTCCTATTTGTTTCGCTTATGAGCATGTCCTCAAGATACATTCATTTGAGTATAAAGAACCCAAATTTATCATTATTTATGGCTGAATAATATTCTACTCTCTTGAATAAGTACATCTTCATTAAAAAATTATACCTGTACATGATATATCCTGATTGTCATTTTTTACAGTCCCCTGCCCACCCTAGCAACACTCAACCCCTATATACATAAGCTTTGTTTCTATTTTTTGTTTGTTTTTACTGTCAATTTTTCTTTCTTTTCCCCTTCCTACACTTTCTTTTTTCCTTTGAACATTTTCTTCTGATTTTACAACATTTGTCAGACATTCTGAACCTTATTTACAACTTCAGTTGCTCATACTAGAGAAATGGTACTGTATTTACATGTCTATGTCCTATTTATTTCACTTATGTGTATTCTTCAAGGCAAATTCATATAAGTATAAATGTTCTGATTTATCATTCCTGATGGCTGAGTAATAATGCATTTTACTAATTTAAAAAAGCACCTTTATCCAGTTTTCGTGCACAGTTGGGCTTTCCAAGATTTTCCTATTATAAACAGAGTTGCTATAAATATTACTGAACATGTCACTGTGATTTGATGTTTTTCATTCTTTTGTGTATACTCCTAGCCAAAGAATAGCAGGGTCAAATGAGACCTCAAATCTTAGCTTCTTAATTAAAGTACACACCAATTTCCGCAGTGGTTACACCAGTCTACATTCCCACCAATAATGGCGAAGGATACCTGTCTGCCCACAATTCACTAGCATTTGTTGTAGGTTAATTTTGTAACAGCAGCTATCCTTTGTGGAATGAAATTGAATCTTAATGTTGTTTTCATCTGCGTCTCTCACACAACCAATGATGTAGAATATTATTTATATGTTTCTTTGCTGCTTTTATTTCTTCATCTGAAAAAATGTCTGTTCATTTCAGATAGACATTTTTTAATTGAGTCCTTAAATGGGAGTGAATTTTAAGTTTTTTAAAAAATACTGTGGATAGTAGTCCTTTGTTTGAGAAACAGCTGTTAAAATTTTCCCAAATTGTAGGTTATCTTTTAGTTCTGTTGGTGGTTTCTTTTGCTGTGTAGAATCTTTTTAATAAGATGATAATCTAATTGTTGATTTTTTTGTGCTCCTTCCCAAACTGATGAGTTTTGGTTCACAATGTCTATCTCTATGATAATGTTTCCAAAAGTACTACCTAACCTATTTTTAGCAGATTTAGTGTTTTTGTTTTAATATTTATGTCTCCAATCACTTTCAGTTTAACTTGGTGCATGCTGAAAAACATGAGTCAAGCCTTAATCTCTGGCAGTTTGAAACTAGCACTTTTCTAGCACCATCCACGATGAGGATATGTTTACTCCACTGAGGATGATTGGGTCCTTTGTCAAAGATGGATGGCTTACTATCTCTGATTTTTTTCTTCATCTTCTACTCTGTTCCATTGGTCCTTGAGTCTGTTTCTTTGCCAGTACCATAGTTTTTGATTTTGTTTGTTTTGTTTTATCACTGTGGCTTTTTATTAGTTTCAAATTTGGGATTGTGATATCTCCTTCCCTAAGTCCTTTTTTCTCTGAGTTGCTGTTGCTATTTTACACCTCCTTTGGTTACAGATGAATTTTTGGATTATTTTCTCCAAATCTATAAAATAGAGCTATAGAATTTCAGTTGGGAGTGCATTGAATCTAAATAGTAGTTTTGGGGAGTATGGGCATTTTGACAATATTTGTTCTTACTCAGGAGCAAGGAGTATATTTTCATTTTCTGATATGCTCCTAAATCTCCTTATTCAGAGTGCTGTAGATTTCATATTAAAAATTCCTTCACCCCCTTTATTAGATTGATGTCTAGATATTCATTTTAAGTGCTATTGTGAAAAGAATTATTTTCTTTATTTGTCTCTACAAATATATTATTTGTGTATAGGAAGGCTATTGATCTTTAGGTGTTGACTTTGTACCAAGTTACTGTAGTGAATCAGGTGATTAAGTCAAGCAGTTTTTTGGCTGGGTTTTTGGGATATTGTATATAGAGTATAATGTCATCAACAAATAGTGACAGGTTAACTTATTCCCTTTCTATCTTTATTCCTTCTATTTATTTTCCTTGCCTAATTGTTGTGGATAATGTTTCCAGAACTATAATACAATAGTAATGGTACTGGATATCCTTGTCTTGTTCTTGATTTTTATATGAAAATATTCATTTTTTAACATTTAGAACGATGCTGGCTGTTGGGTTGTCATAAATGGTTTATATCAGGTTCAGATATAGACCATCTATTCCAATTTTCATGAAAGTATCAAGCATAATTGGGTGATAGATTTGGTCAAACACTTTTTCTGCGTCTATTGAGGTGATCGTATGTTTTTTGCCCCAGATTATATTAACATAGTGTATTATATTTACTGATTTAAGTATGGTTTACCATCCTTCTATCCTTGAGATGAATTCAATTTTGTCAAGATGTATGATCTCCTTGATGGTACTCTATATTCTGTTTCCTAGTATATTACTGAGGATTTTTGTATCTATATTTATTAGAGGGATGGACTTGCAGTTGTCTTTCCTGATTGGATTTTTCTGTGCTTCTGAAATCAAGGTAATACTTGCTTTGAGAAATGAATTTGAGAGTTTTGTGCCCTTTTCAATTCCAAAAAAGAGTTTGAGATGTAGTAGCATTATCTCTTCCCTAAATTATCCTGTATAAGTCATCAGTGAAGCCATTAGGACCTGGAATTTTGTACGTTTTTTTTTAGATTTTTTTTGAGACAGGGTCTCGCTTTGTGGTTCAGGCTGGCCCTGAGTTCAGCCTCAAACTCACATCACAGCAATCTTCCTGCCTCTGCCTTCCAAGTGCTGGGATTACAGGTGTGAGCCATCATGCCTGGCACTGTGGTATGTGGTACTGGTTGCTGCTGGGCATGAGTCTCCATGCCCAGTATGGTATGTGGTTACCGGGGACTGAACCCAGGTCCCTGCACTTGCAAGACAGGCGCCGGAACCACTGAGCTAACTCCCCAGCACTTGTGCAGTTTTAATTACATATTTAATTTCATTGATTGATACTGTTGTATTTAGCATTTTATATCTTCTTCGTTCAACTTTGGAAGTCCACATATGTCTAGGAACCTGTCCATTTCTTCTCTTCTTTCCATCTTATTGGATTAGAGGTTTTGATGGAGGTGTTGACTGTCTTCTGCATTTCTGCTGGATCTACTGTGCTTTCACCCTCATTCTTAATTGCAAGGATTGCAGACATTATTTTGTATTAAAGTTGGTTAAGATTTTGGTGTTTATGTTTATTCCTTCAAAGAATCAACACTTCAGATCATTGATTTTTTACCATTTCCTTAGTTTCTTTGCATTAATTATTTAAATAAATTTTACTTAAAATATTTATTGGTGCATTACATATACACATCATGATTGGTCTCCACAATGGCAATTTGTACCAATATAAGACACAATGTAATTCTTATTTTTTCCCACACCCCTACTAACACTACCACCACCCCATATACATAAAATTTGTATCCTTTATTTTTGTTATAATTTCATTACTCACTCTATTTCACTTTAAGTATTTTCTATTTCACAATATATAATATACAATTTGAGAACTCAATTACATCTTTATTTTTCTCATACCAGAGAAAAGATGTGATATGTACCTATGTGTGACCTATTTATTTCACATATGAGGATATCCACAAGGTATGTCCATTTAAGTATAAATGATTCAAACTTACCATGTTTTAAGGCACAGTAGTACTCCATTCTGTAGAAGAACCACAGCTTTTTATCCAGTCTCCAGTTGATGGACATTTGGGATGTTTCCAAGATTTAGCAATCACAAAGTGAGCTGCTATAAACATGGCTGCACATATGTCATTGTGATATTAATCTTTTAATTCTTTTGTGTATATACCTAGCAGAGTGATGGCTGAGTCAAATGAGAGCTCCAATCCTAGCTTTTTGAGGAATCTCTAAACTGTTCTCCACAAGGGTAGTATGAGTCTACATTCTCACCAACAGTGGAGAAGGGTTCCTTCTTCTCCACAGCCTAGCCAACATTTGTTGCTGGCTAATTCTGAAATGACAGTCATTCTTTGTGGAGTGAGATGAAATCTCAGTGTTGTTTTCATTTGAATCACTAGAATGACTAATGATGTTAAACATCTCTTCATATGCTTCTTAGCTGCTCTTACTTCTTCCTCTGTAAAATATCTGTTCATTTCCAATGCCCTTTTTGAATTGGGTCTTTAAATTTGGGTAGGCTGAGTTTTTTAAGCTCTTTAAATATTCTAGATAGTAGCCCTTTGTTTGAGGAAAAGCTGGTAAAGATTTTTCCCACATTGTTTGTTGCCTTTTTTGTAAAAGAATGAGGTCCCATTTGTTGATTTATTCTGCCAATTCCTGTGCTATAGAGGTTTAGTTCAAGAAGTCTTTCCCTAAGCCAATATCTTCAAGTATTTTACCTAACCTGTTTTGCAGCAGGTTTAGAGTGTCTATTTTAATCTTTAGGTCTCTTATCCACTTTGATTTTAGCTTGGTACATTTGAAAGACCTGGGTCTAGTTTTAGTCTTTGGAAAGTTAAAACCCAGTTTTTCCAGCACCATTTTTTGAAGAGGCTATCTTTCCTCCATTGAGGACTTTTGGCTCCTTTGTCAAAGATGAGGTGGCTCAGTGTATCTGAAGTACTTTCTGGATCTTCTAGGCTACTCCATTGATCCTCAGGTCTGTTACTTTACCAGTATCATGCAGTTTTTTTTTATCATGGTGGCTTTATAGAATAGATTCAGCTTCTGGGTTGTAATACTACCCCCCACGATGTCCCATTACTTAGAACTGCTTTTGCTATTCTAGGTCTTTTGTGCTTCCAGATGAAAGTTTGAATTTTTTCTCTAGATCTGTGAAATATGCTGTTAGGATTTCAATCGGGCTTATGTTGAATCTGTAGAGTAGTTTTGGGAGTATAGCCATTTTGACAGTATTGGTCAAACCAACCCAGGAGCATGGTATGTCTTTCCATTTTTTGATATCATCTTCTACCTACTTTTTCAGAGTGATATAGTTTTCAGAGTAGAGGTCTTTCACCTACTTTGATAGATTGATTCCTAATATTTTTGGGGGGGTGCTATTGTGAAAAGTACTGACTCCCCAATTTCTATCTCAGTGGATCTACTGTTTGTGTATACTAAGGCTGTGGATTTATGAACATTGACCTTGTAACCAGCTACACAGCTAAACTGGGTGAGTAGGTCCAGCAGTTTTTTAATTGAGTTTTTAGGATCCTCTAGATAGAGTATCATGTCGTCAGCAAACAATGACAATTTAACTTCTTCTTTTCCAATCTTTATTTCTTTATCTTGCCTAATTGCTATGGCTAATATTTCCAGAACTATACTGAACAGAAGTGATGAGAGAAGACATCCTTGTCTTGTTTCTGATCTTAGCGTGAAAAGTTTTAATTTTTGACCATTTAGTATGATGGTGGCTGATTGTTTCTCAGGCATAGCTTTTATTATTTTCATACACAGATAATCTATTCCAGTCCTCTATAGGGTTTTGAACATAAATGTATTTTTTCAAATGCTTTTTGTGCATCAATTGAGATGACCATGTGTTTTTTGTCCTTGAGTCTGTTAATATAGTGTATAACAATTATTGATTCACGTATGTTGAACCATCCTTCCATACCTGGGAAAAATCCAACTTGGTCAGGGTGTATAATTTTTTTGATAATTCTCTGTATTCTGTTTGCCAGTATCTTATTGAGATTTTTCCATCAATGTTCATTAGGGATATTGGTCTGTAGTTCTTTTTTGTGGTTGGGTCTTTTGCTGCTTTTGGAATCAGGGTAATGGCTGCTTTTAGGAAAAAGTTTGGGAGTACTACTTCCCTTTCAATTTCATTAAAGCGTTTAAGAAGTAGAGGCACTAATTCTTCTTTAAAAGTTTTATAAAAACTTTCTTTTTTGTCTAGGCTTTTCTTTGTTGGCAAGTTTTTAATTGTATTTTCAATTTCACAGATTGTTATTGTATTTCATGTTTCTGTATCTTCTTTATTCAGCTTTAGGAGGTCATATGTGTCTAGATATCTATCCATTTCTTCTACATTTTCCATTTTATTGAAGTATAAATTTTCAAAGTAGGTGTTTATTATCCTCTGGTCTTCCCCTGGGTCGGTAGTAATTTCTCCGTTCTCATTCCTAATACCCTGGATATAAGCCTTTTCCTCCCTTTGTTTCATAAGATTGGATAAGGGTCTATCAATTTTGTTTATCCTCTCAAAGAACCAACTTTTCCATTCATTGACTTTTTCAACCATTCTCTTCGTTTCTGTTGCACTACGTTCTGCCCTGATCCTTATAATTTCTTGCCTAGTGTAAGGTTTTGGTTTGCCTTACTCCTCTTTTTCTAGTTGCTTGAGGATCCGCACTGAATTGTTTATTTGAACTGGCTCCGTTTTCTTGATGTGGGCCTTCACTGCTATGAATTTTCCTTGTAGAACTGTTTTCATTGTGTCCCATAAATTTCTATATGTTGTACTGGGGTTATCATTTAGTTGTAAGAACTGCTCAATTTCTTCTCTAATTTCTTCTGTAACCCATTGGTTGGTCAGCAGAGTGTTGTTTAGTTTCTCTGTGTTTGTGAGGATCCTGGGCGTTCCTTTGCTATTCAGCTCCAATTTCAGGGCACTATGGTCTGACAGTATACAAGGGATAACTTCAATCCCTTTTTATATTTGCTTAAATCTGTTCTATGAACGAGAACCTGGTCTATTTTGGAAAACGATCCATGAGCAGCTGAGAAGAATGTAAATTGTGAGTTTGTGGGGTGAAATACTCTGTAGGCATCTATTAAGTCCATTTGCTGAGGAGTCTGGTTTATCTCAAATATTTCCTTATTGAGTTTTTGTCCAGTCGATCTGTCTCTTTGTGACAGTAGGGTATTGAGGTCCTCTACTATTATTGTATTGTTTAAGTTGTTTTTCATTTCCATTAATGTTTGTTTTATATACTTGGGTACATTAGAATTTGGAGCACAGATAATTAAGATTGTTATTTCTTTGTCTTGGATTTTTCCCTCAATTAAAAGATAGTGTCAATCTTTATCTCTCTTTATCAGTTTTTTCTTGAAGTGTGTTCTGTCTGCAAATAAAATCGTCATTCCTGCTTTCTTGCTGTTTCCTGTCCCATGGAGTAATGTTTTCCATCCCTTTACTTTCAGTCCATGGGTTTCTTTCTGAATTAAGTGTGTTTCTTGTATGCGGCAGACTATAGGATCTTGCTTCTTGATCCTTTCTGCCAGTCTATCTCTTAATTGCGCTTTGAGTTCACTGACATTAATGGTTATGACTGGTATAGGCAAATTTAGTGCTGCCATGGTTTCCTAGTCTTGGTTCTGTTATTCTACTTTTTCCCTTTTCCCATCAGTTTCTTGTTTGGTCCCATGGGTTGACTCGGTTAGGTCTCATTGATTTGTAACTTTCCTTAATTTTCTCCAAGATATTGTTTACAATGTTTTGGAGCACAGGTTTCATATTTGTGAAGTTTTTCAGGTGTTCTTTGTCATGGAAGTATCTTACTTTCCCATCAATTTTGAAGGATAGTTTTGCAGGATACATCAGTCTTGACTGGGAGTTGTTCTCCTCTAAGGCTTGAAAGATTTCACTCCAGGCTCTTCGTGCATTGAGTGTTTGAGTTGAAAAGTCCGCTGTAATCCTGATGAGCTTCTATTGGAATGTAACTGTTTTCTTTTCTCTGGCTGCTTTCAATTTTTTTTTCCTTTTTTGGATATTTAGAACTTTTATACTTATATGCCTAGGTGTGGATTTTTTCCTGTCACGGGCATGTGGAGTTCTGTATGCTTCACATATTTGTGTGTTCAATTCTTTACCTTTTCCCGTGAAGTTTTCTGCCATTTTCTCTGTGAATAGTTTTTTTTATTTGTTTAGCATTGTCTCCTGCTTCTTCCATGACTCCAATCAATCTTATGTTATTCTTCTTTGAAAAATCTAGCAGCTGTTGAATTGCTGTTTCAATATCTCTTGCTTTTTTCCATAGATTATGCCTTTCCTATTCATTAGTTGAGGTCCTGTCTTCTAGGTCTGAAATTCGGTCTTCTGCTATATTCATTCTATTGTATAAATTTTCACATTCTTTCTTAATTTCCTGGACCTTTGCTTGTAGGTGTTTAAAAGGTTCTATTGCTTTTACTATCTTGGATTCCACCAACTCGATGATTTCCTTTTTAGCTTTATCAATCATCATGTTGACGGTGTCCAATATCTCTGCTTTCACCTCAGAGAAAATTCTCGTTTCCATTTTACTGGATCTGCTTTGGTTACCATTCCCGAGGACCCTGAAAACTGGCCTTCAAACTTCTCTATTTTCCTTCCCCCGTGTTACCTTGAGGTGAGGATCTTTGTATCTGAGACTTTGAGTGTTTCCTCATCTCTGAGTTTTTGTTGTTGCTGTTTTTGGATTTGTACCTGCCCTGTTTTCTTGTGATGTTTGTAGCAAGTCTCTTTCCTCTTAATATTTAGAATGGTGAAAATATCAGTGTTTCCTGGGTTGTTCTTTACAGTCTGTATTGGGACCTAAAGAAAAACCCCTAATTCTGACACACCATACTAGGCACTCAAACAATGTGGTCAGAATACTTTCTCCTGTCTGCTTAGAGGCAGGAAGGCTCTGGCTCCTGCTTTGCTACAATCGCACTGCCTGAGGTTCCAGTAGATCTGCCTACTCACCAGTACAGAGTCCCTGGGCTCACTTGTGCAGTCAGCATGGAGGCCAGTAGGATGCAGGCCATTTGCAGTTACAATGGTCCTGGCTGACATTCCAACAGGCTCTCTTATTCACCAATACAGAGTCCCTATATGTGCTTTTTCAATTGATGTGGAGAAAAGCAGACTCTGGCCTTGCTTGGTTGTGATAGTATGGGCTTCTGCTTCCCCGGCTCTACACTCTGTTGTACTCAGTCCCTTGGTGCTCTTCCATAGTGGGTCTGGAGGTCAGCAGGCTCCAAACCTGGCGTGACTGGTGCTGACCGCCACCTCCGTGTTGCTACCTGCTGTTATACTCAGCCCCTGGGCGCTCTTCTGGCATGGGCCTGGAGGCTGGTGGGCTCCCACCCTGGCATGAATGCAGTGGTGCCAATCGTCACCTCAGTGGTGCTGCCTGCTATTATACTCAATCCCTGGGCACTCTTCCAGCATGAGCCTGGAGACTGGTTGGCTCCAACCCCAGCTCGAGTGTAAAGGCACTGACTCCTTTGCATTTATTACTATTCTAATCCTTGTAATTTCCTCCCTTGTATGAACTTTGGATTTGTCTTGTTCTTCTTTTTCTAGGATTTTGGAGTTCAACATTAACTTATTTGTTTTATTTCTATTTTTCTAGTGTGGACATTCTCTGTTCTGAATTTTCCCGATAACACTTCTTTCATTGTGTTCCATGGATATATTTATGTTGTACTGGCATGATCATCTAACTATTGGAAACTAATTTCTTCTTTAATTTCATCCTTGATCCATTGGTTATTCAGGAGAATGTTCTTCAATTTCCATGTGTTTAAGAAGGTTTTGGAATTTCTTTTGCTCTTGATTTTCAATTTTAAGGCACTGCACTTGACAGACAGTATGCAGGGGATAATATTAATTCATTTACATTTACTTAAGTTCTATGAGCCAGCAACATGTGATCTATTTTGGTAAGAAACCCAAGCGCAGGTCACAAGAATGTAAGTTCCCATTTTGTTAGGTGGAATAATCTTTAGACATTCCATTTATTCTAAAGTTTCCTTCACTTCAAGTATTCCACTCTTGATTTTTTGTCTACTGGACCTATCTGTGACAACAAGATTTGAGGGATGCTACTACTATTTTATTAGTGTTTACTTGGGTTTTCCTGTCCAGGAATGTTGGGTGTGCTAATATTTGGACCATGTATATTTATTACTATCATATCTTTCCCCTGGATTGATCCCTGTAAGAGAATTTAGTGACTTTTTTTACTCTTTCAATTAGTTTTGCTTTGAAATCAACTTTGTCTGCAAATAAGATAGTTCTTCTTCCTTCTTGAGATTTCTTATGATCTGGAGAATTGTTTTCTATCCTTTTACTTCCAGTCTACAAATTTCTTTTTTAATTAAATGCTGAATTAAGTTCTTGAATGCAGGATGTTGTTGGATATTCCTTCTTGATCCATTCTGCCAGTCTCTTTCTTTTATTTTTTTTAAATTCAAATCTTTATTGGTACATTATGAACACACATCATTATTGCATTCAACAATGAGAAATTCCTTTCCTGCTCCCTAAGGGTAATCCTGTCTTTTTTGTCTGAAATTCTGTCTTTGGATTCACTTGCTGTGCTGTGTAAATTTTCAGTGGAGTTTTTAAACTCTTGAATTTAAACTTGAATCTGCTCATTGGATTCCATCTTTTCCTATGCTGTAATTCCATCACATTCCTGAAGTTCTCTACTTTTTATCTGCTTCATTCATCCTGATCATCATCTATGTGGTTATCTGAGAAATTATTTCTGTTTTCATGTTTTTCCAGATCCTCTTTTGTTGTTCAGTAATTCCACATGGTTATTTTTTTAAAAATCTTTATTGGTACATTAAATATACACATCATGATTGCACTCCATAATGGGGATTTGTACCAGTAAAGAACACAACTTAATTCTCATTTTTTCCCATAGCCCTACCCACCCTACCACCCCCCCATATACATTAAATTTGTTTCCTTACTTTTTTGTTACAATCTCAACATTGTCCCTTTTCACCTTATTTTACATTGAGCATTTTCTATTTCACAATATATAACATACAATGCTAGGACTAATTTACATCTTCATTTTCTCATACCAGAGAAAAGATGTGATATGTACCTTTCTGTGCCCTATTTATTTCACTTATGAGGATATCCTCAAAGTATGTCCATTTAAGTAGAAATGATTCAAACTTATCGTTTTTATGGCAGAGTAGTACTCCATTCTGTAGAAGAACCACAGCTTTTTTATTTTTAAGGGTGGTGCCTTTCATTGGTTGTTATCTTTCTTTTGGGAGGTGAGGGTTTCTGAGTTTGGCTTCTATTTAATTTTTTTCCTCATTTTAATTTTTTAATTCTGTTAATGTTTTTGGTTTAATTTTTGTTAATGTCTGTAAAATGGTTGAAGCAAGTGACTTCCTTGCTAATATTTAGAACACATAGGAAATAATTTCTTTCTAGGACATCTTGCTTAGGCTTTCTTAAGCTTATATGTAAGTTCAAGCACAATCTCAGAATCTACTGCATAGTTGTAGTCTATATGGCTGACCCTTATGCAATGGACCAACAAGAATTCAAGGCTCAAGTGCTATGGAGAGGTGGGGTAGATGCTTCTGTGAGAAGTCAGAGCACAAGCACTATGCAGGTGAGCCAGAGCTGCTTAGCACTGGCCTTGCTCAAGTCCCAGTTCCAGCACTGCTATACCAACTCCCAAGTCCCTGTCCTTTGCCACTTTCTGGATAAGTACAGATTCTTGTCCATTTTGGTATTGATAAGCTCATTTTTCAAGTAGATGCTGTGGGAATTACCACAAACAATGTGAATGGAAGGCTTTATCATTCATTTAAGCTATACATTTACATGGATTTTCTTGAAAGAAATTTTCAAAACTAGCATTTTCCAAACACTGTGATATTTAATTCAAATTTATTTGATACATATGTTAAAGTTCCAGTATGAAATAAGGAAGGAAGGAAATTAGACACTGTTCCCCACTGAGAATTTATTCTCAAACACTAGCATCTGCATCATCATAGTATTATGCATTCTTTACAGCTGCACCCATTTCTGAAAGACCTCCAGTTTAATACTCCTGCTGGAGAACAACTGACTTTAGACAAAAATAAAGTGGATGCAGAGTACGATATTCTGAACTTGTGGAATTTTCCAGAAGGCCTTAGATTTAGGGTGAAAGTTGGAGAGTTTTCCCTTCATGCGCCACTTGGTCAGCAGTTGTTTTTGTCTGAGAAGATGATCGAGTGGGCTGCAGGAATTACTGAGGTAAGTTTATTGCATTGTATTAGACAGAAATAAAGAAATATTTTATGTTTTATGCCCCACCCTGGATTATAAATGTTCACAAATGGAAATTTAATAATTCACCTTTCAGTGCTAAGCATTTTCTTGTCTAATTTCTTTTCAATGGGAATAAATTTCATTTAATTAATTACAATTTAGCCAATATTCATGTTTTAATCATTAAGTAAATATTAGATTCAAGCAAATAACTTGATTTATTTATTTCTGCAAATTAATCTTGTCATTATGTTTGTCAATGATTAAATGAAAAGTACAATACTTACTAGCACATATCTAATTTTGCTCAGACTCCTCACTCTGTCTGCAGTGAGAGCTGCAGACCTGGATTTAGGAAATCCCCTCAAGAGGGAAAACCCACCTGTTGTTTCTATTGCACTCCTTGCCCAGGGAATGAGATTGCCAATGACACAGGTAAGAATCAAACTTGTGGAACAACTGTCTTGTTTTCTTTTGTCACAAAATTCTAAGAAAACATAATTCTGAACAGAACAGAAAGGATATATTCTTTCTTCCTGCATTTAACAATTTACTTCTGTAGAAAGGACATATTCTTTCTTCCAGCATTTAACAGTTTACTTCAGTAATATTACCCTTTCGACAGCAACATTGCTGTCTCTTGAGCTGTATTTGAGATTATTTTATCATTTGCTTTGTTTTTGAGTGGAATATAGACATAGTCTACTACTAAGTTATATCCTCAGCTTTACAGTTTTGTTATTTTTAGGAAGAATTTCACTAGGTTGCCTAAGATCAGTTAAAAACCTATGATCACAGCTTCAAAGATTTGGGAACATAAGCATGCACCATCATGCCTAATGCATTTGAGGTATTTTTCTAGATTTACTGAAAATATTAGGACATCAGAGTGTTAGCTAGGTGCATGCGTATTATGCATACATACTTGAGAGCAGAGGCAGAGTTTGAACTCTACCTGGGATAGCTTTGTGATTTAGTGAGAACTTTTCACAAAATCAGAATCAGAGAGTGCTGTAATGGAATGTAATGGGTCTGCCCTGGCTTTGGTCCCAGTTGTGCAAAAACAAAGAAAAAGGAAGAGGGCTGTTTTCAAGGGTAAATAAGAGTAAAGATATTCCACATATATAAACCTAATAACCCCAGTTAATGTAAACACTATATGCTATAATATAAGCTAAAACTAATAGTTTCAACAAGTTTAAAAAGAGAGTAAGGGATTGGGAATGATGAGGGAGAAGGAGTGAAAAGGGTAAGAGGAATACATAAAAGGAGCAAGCTGTTGTGTGTGTGTAATCATTCCTCAAGATCAGTATACACCACATGAACTGTAAACATATACTAAAAGAAATACTTTTTAAAAATATATAATGAAGGAAATAAAAAACACATCTTTACTCCCAAACATTGCTTGTTTTATCTCCATCATGAAAGTGATAGGATATTAATAAATATTTATACTTTGTCTTATTTGAAGTCAAAATGTAGATTTTGATTATATAGAAGATAATGATCTTTATAAAAATTAAAACCCTTTTGATAATTTAGAGATAAGTAATGTTAATTATTCTTATTAAATTATAAAGAGAGAAATCCTTTTCCCACATGTACTATTATGCAAAACAAACATTATATTGATGAAATCAATGATAGACAAGATTTCACTTGACAACTACAACTAGATTACATATATTTTGTGTAATAATTAAAGTGTGAAATTCTCAGAAAAGATTCCATATAATTTGCATCATTTTTCAAAAGTAGTGGTGTGTAATTATAGTCCCAATGAATTAATACATTTACTTTATGGTGACTAAATCAATGATTTATGATAAAAGTTTCTGCAACTCATTTTATTTTTTAATGTTAAAATAAAATTAGAAACTTTATATTTTACATCTTAAATATTTAAAATATATTCTAGATAGTAGCCCTTTGTCTGAGGAACAGCTAGTAAAGACTTTTTCCATACTACCTAGAATATATAAAGCTTAATAAATAAGCCCACCCAAATTTAAAGACCCAACTCAAAAATAGGCAGCTGATATGAACAGATACTTTTCAGAGAAAAAATAAGAGCTGCTAAGAAATATATGAAGAATAGATGAACATCATTGGTCATTCAAGAGATGCAGATGAAAGCAACACTGAGATTTCATCAAACTCCACAAAGAATGGCTGCCATTTCAGAATTAGCCAGCAACAAACATTGGTGAGGCTGTGGAGAAAAGGGAACCCTTCTCCACTGCTGGTGGGAATGTAGACTTGTACAACCTCTGTGGAGATCAGTGTGGAGATTCCTCAAAAAGCTAGGAGTGGAGGTCGCATTTGACCAGGCCATCGATCTGCTAGATATATACAGAAAAGAATTAAAAGATTCATATCACAATGACATATGTACAACCTTGTTTATAGCAGCTCAGTTTGTGATTGCTACATCTTGGAAACAATCCAAATGTCCATCAACTAGAGACTGGATAAAGAAGATGTGGTTCTTTTATATAATGGAGTATTACTCTGCCATTAAAAATGGTAAGATCGAGTCATTCATACTCAAATGGAAGTACCTTGAAGACGTCCTCATAAACGAAAAAAACAGGCCACAGATGTGTAAATATCATATCTTTTCTCTGGTTTGAGAAAATGAAGATGTAAGTGAGTGGTAGTATATATAGTTGATATTGTTTAGTAGAAAATATTTAAAAGGGAAGAGAGTGCAAGGGTAAATAATGAGGGGAAAAAGAATGTGACAATAATAAAGAAAAAATGAAACAAATATAGATAAATATATGGGGTTGGGGGTTGCAGGGCGGGGAGAAAAGGTAAAAAATGAGAATCAAGTCATGTCATATTCTGGTACAAACTTTCAATATTGGATGCAATTATGATGTGCATTGATAATGTACCAACAAAGATAAAAAATTTTTAAACATATTTAAAATATTTTTGAAAAATTATTTTCAAAAAAGCAATGATAAATTCTTTAAATATTTGGAAAACTAGTTAAAAATAGAAGGTGACTATTTACAACAATTAAACAGAAATAATTAGATTATAAAGCATGCTCACAGATGGAAGATTCAATGAGGGAAGAATGTCAGTACTTTCCAAATTGTTGCATTGATATATGTAATTTTAGTCAATATTCAATTATGTTTTTTTTAAAGTAACAACCTTTTATAAAGTAACAGTTCATGTTTCTTGATGTGAAGTATTACTGGTAGTATTTGCATCATAAAATTTTGGAGATATTGGTTGTTGCTGAATAATTGGTTGCTAGATGAATGAAAAACTAAAGAAATACCTACAGAAACTTATAGGTACAGAAAGAATGCTATTTGTGACAAGAGAGAATAGCTCTTAATAATAGGCTAGTTTAATGAGAATATACTTTTCATCCATGACATTATTAAGATGAGTAACTATTATTTATATAGTATTTCTACATACCTAGAAAAAGACAGACATTTTCCATAATTAAATATGAGGGGCTCAGGTAGGGGGTTAATAGGAAGGGAAGACTGAAATTTGCACTAATAATAATTTGAATTTCTTTCTAGATATGGAGCAATGTGAGACATGTCCAGATGATAAATATGTCAATATTCAGAGAACCCAGTGTCTCAAAAAGTCTGTGACTTTTTTGGACTATGCAGATCCCTTGGGGAAGATTCTGTTTGGAACAGCCATGAGTCTCACTATTATCACACTTGGTGTATTTGCTGTACTTTTGAAGCACCGAGACAGTGCCATTGTCAAGGCCAACAACCAGACTCTCAGTTACATCCTGCTCATCTCCCTCATTTTCTGCTTCCTATGCTCCTTTCTCTTCATTGGCCGTCCCAACACAGCCACCTGCATCCTCCAGCAGACCACATTTGCAGTTGGGTTCACCATGGCTATTTCCACTGTCTTGGCAAAAACTGTCACTGTGGTTCTGGCCTTTAAATGTACTGCTCCAGGAAGGAGGATGAGACATTTTCTGGTATCAGGGACTCCTAACTACATCATCCCCATCTGCTCCCTGATCCAACTCACGCTGTGTGGAGTCTGGATGGGAACAAATCCACCCTACATTGACACAGATGCACACTCCGAACATGGTCACATCATCATCGTGTGCAACAAGGGATCCTTCACTGCCTTCTACTGGGTGCTGGGATACCTGGGATCCCTGGCCCTGCTGAGCTTCATTGTGGCTTTCCTGGCTAGGAAGCTGCCTGACACCTTCAATGAAGCCAAGTTCCTGACTTTCAGCATGCTGGTGTTCTGCAGTGTGTGGGTGACCTTTCTGCCTGTGTACCACAGCACCAAGGGGAAGATGATGGTGGCCATGGAGGTCTTCTCTATCTTGGCTTCCAGTGCAGGGCTGTTGGGCTGCATCTTTGCCCCCAAGTGCTACATTATTTTGGTAAGACCAGAACAAAATACTTTACATAGATTTAGAGATAAAACATATTGTGGAAGAAAGTAACCTTCAGTTAATAAACATTCTCGTAGTATAATGGATAAATTCTCAGAAAATTTTGCCTGTTATTTTCCATCAAATATTAGAGTTCACTATCAATTTTACTTCATCCAAGTATAGTGTTTCAGAGTTAAAATCACTCATAATAACTGACTTTTGAATTGACATTGAATCTGGAGTTTTCTCTATTAATTCAACTAAGCACAATAGAGAAAACTCCAGATTTCATATTCATATATATATATATCATATATATATATATATTATTGATGATCCAAGTAAAACTGAATTCAGAAATTCTACCCAAAGCGTTCAAAATGAAGGCTTAAGAATCTCCATAACTATATAGAATAATTTATTCATATTATAAGAAATTTTGATCCAAATTAATATTTACAAAGTAGATAAAGAAGTTTAAATAGATATCATATCATATCATATGAATACAAGTGATACATATATATGCTAATACCACTAATTTCACAATACATTGTTTCCTTGGGGGAACGGATGGAGCTGAGGATGGCAATTTTGATCTTCTAATAAGCTCTGACATCAGGAGCTATGTAATTATGACAGAAACTAGAAGTTCAATATGTATTTGTGGGATATAACAAGTCAGTTTATGAGACTAGAAATCAAACGTTCAGTCAGCCATCACAGTGCTCTGATTGGTGGAGTGTGTGAAAGTCTTCCAATACCTACTATAAGGTCCTTCTACCTATAAATCATTGTTATGTTGAAACAGCAACAACAACAAAAAAAGACCAATACACAGTGATGGAAGCACTGGCACAAAAGGAGGAGGAGGAAGGAGAGAGGTTTTTGTTTCAAGTGGACAGAGCTAACCAAACTATGTAAATAGCCAAGAGCTTTGTTTCTACATAAAGTAAGAGTCTCTAATCAGAGAGCATTATTGGCAGGTGGAAACTGTAAAAGCAAAATCTTCTCTTTGAAAAATGATGCCTACTAAACTCATGGCCTTACAATTTCCTATTGTAAGACTGTGGTAACAGCAATTAAATTCTATTGTGTGTCTGTTACATATGATGTTCGGTATGACTAAATGAGATTCCAAGAACATAGGCTGTTCCTGACATTCTAATATCTTGCATGTTTAACATCCCATTTCCAAAAATCTTAACTTTAAAATGTTTCAAATCTTAACATTGTTAATGCCAATATGCATGTAAAAATGTAGTTTCAGAGCATTTAAGATTTTCACTTGAGGGATACTTAAGTAGTAAATTCTGAGTGAATATTCAAACCTGGAAATCTGAAACATGCCTCATTCCACACATAGCAGGTAAGGAATTCTGGTCTTGTACATTCATAGAAATCCTTTTCTCAAAGTCTGTTTCTATGAAAAGCAGCCTAAAATGTTCCTCTCCTCAGAAAGCACTTTTCCTGCTGTGTGGAGGACGGGTAGCAGAGAGACCAGTTCGCCAGTCAGTAGAGCTGTCCAGATTGAAACCACACGAGCAGAATGAGATTGCACAGAATATACCTGGAGGTGTTGTCTACAGGAAGGGCTCCCAGAGAGGATGCAGAGAGTAGGGGTAAACACAAACCAAGTACAAACCTAAGATGTATGCAAATTGTTCCACATGAGGAATAGAAAATTCATGCATCTTTAAGCAACTAATCTGCAGCAAGTATGCCAGAATCTTCAATGCAAGGAAAGATTATGAAGGAAAATTAGTTATAGCAAAACTGGGTATCAGTAAGAATACAATCAAACTAGAATTCTGTTTCTTATCCAGAAGAAAAATCAACTGAAAATGGTTGAGAACATTAATATAATATTTGAAACTTTGTGACTATTCTAGGCATAATGGGAGAAACTAAGCTGAAAATACACAAGGGATAATTTCAATTATTTTAGATTCACTTTAGCAACCTTTACTGGCTACAATGTGGTATGCTTTGGAAAAATGTCCCAGATACCACTGAGAAGAGTATGTGTTCTGTTGTGTTTGCATGCAATGCCCTTTACACATCTAGTAGGTCTATTTGTTGAAAGGCTTTGTTCAACTCTGGCATTTCATTCCTGGTTTTTGTCTCACTGATTCAAATATGGCATTGGGATAATGAGATTCACTCCCTATGCTAGAGTAAGTGTTCATTTGATCTTTTATGCCCATAGTGCCTCAATGATGTACCTGGTGGTATCTGTGGCATACACGCTTATCATTATTACTCCTTCTCACTGAATTATTTCCTTAACCAAGATATACAGAAATTTTTTGACCATTTTAATCAGTTTTTTTTTTAAATTTTCATACTTCAAACACTACACAAGGCTATTCAGGAACTATTGCGCAGGAAAATCTCCCCTCTATGCTAAGGTCATAGGGCTCTAGACACTAGTAACAGCTTCTAACTTGAAATGGCAAGTTAAATTCATACTGTCTCACCTGCTGCAGAAAGCCTATTACATAAGCTCTGTGATACAGACTCTGAATCACTTCCCTATGATGCTTAAACAAATACCACCAAATAGATGGTTAAAAATTATATTTTCTGACACTATTGGAATGTAAGTGTTTGAAAACAAGTTTTCAATAGATACATGCTTTACAATGCTTAATATAATCTGAACATTTTTGTTCTTAGATTTAAATCAGAGGAGTTACTAGAATGCACAATAAGTTTTTAAAAAGTTAGGCTATCTTGTAAAAAAGACATAATGAAGAAGTTAATAGGTAAAATCAACAGATGACTCCCAAAGTGAGAAGGACAAATGTCCTACAAATAAATGAAAAAATGTTTAACATCTCTGGCCATGAAATAAGTGCAAATTAAATCAACACCAAGATTCCTTTTTTCACCATCAAAAAATCAAAAAATCACAAGGGCTGCCAAGGCAACAGGACAAAGGAGCTCTTGTGCACTGGTGGTGGAAATGTAAGTTAGTAAGATCACTGTGGAAGTCAGGCAGTGTGGAGAATCTTTGGGGGGAGCATCCTAGGGTTTGAATTCAGGACCTTGTGCTCTCCAAGTAGCAGTGGTGCCACTGAGCTAAATTCCTGGCCTCTATGTGGAGATTCTTCAAATAACAAATTAATTTCATGTGAGCCAGATTTGCATCTTTTAAGTTTCTTTCCTAAAGAGCTAAATACAACATGCTACAGCAGGATATGAATAACAATGTATTTTTGGCACAGGGTCTTGCTTTGTAGTTCAGGCTCTTCCTGGGCTCAGTCTTGAACTCACAGCAATCCTCCTGCCTCTGCCTCCCAGTGCTTGGATTACAGGCATGAGCCACCACACCTGACATTTCAGTATATGGTAATGATTGCTGATGGGACTGAGTCTCCACACCCAGTGTTGTATGTGGTTACCAAGGTATCAAACCCAGGCCCTTGCACTTGCAAGACAGGTGCCAGAACCACTGAACTAAATCCCTAGCCCATACCAATGTGATTTTTTGTTTGCTTGTTTTGGTTATTTTTTAGATCACACTCAATTGAAATCTTTATTGGTACGTTACATATACACATCATGATTGCATTCAACAATGTGAATTTATACCAGTACATGACACAACATAATTCTCATTTTTTCCATAACCCTACCCACCTTACCACCCCCCGATACACATAAACTTTGTTTCCTTTCTTTTTGTTATAATAATTATTTTCCCACTTCACTCCATTATGTTTTAAGTGTTTCTATTTCACAATATATAACATACATTCACATACAACTTTATTTTCTGATACCAGAGAAAAGATACAATGTTTACACATTTTTGATCTATTTATTTCATGTAGGAGGATGTCCTCAAGGTACGTCCATTTAAGTATAAATGATTCAAACTTATCATTTTTATGGCAGAGTAGTACTACATTCTGTAGAAGAACCACAGCTTTTTTATCCAGTTTCCAGTTGATGGACATTTGGATTGTTTCCAAGATTTAGCAATTACAAACTGAGCTGCTATAAACATAGGTGCACATATGTCACTGTGATATGAATCTTTTAACTTTTTTGTGTTTATACCTAGCAGATTGATGGCTGGGTGAAATGGGACCTCTAATCCTAGCTTTTTGAGGAATTTCCAATCTGTTCTCCACAGGGGTTGTACAAGTCTACATTCCCACCAACAATGGAAAGGGGTTCCATCTTCTCCACAGCCTCAACAAAATTTGTTGCTGGCTAATTCTGAAATGGCAGCCATTCTTTGTGGAGTGAGATGAAATCTTAATGTTGTTTTCATTTGCATCTCTTGAATGACTAGTGATGTTGAACATTTCTTCATATCCTTCTTACTTGCTTTTATTTGTTCCTCTGAGAAGTGTCTGTTAATTTTAGATGCCCATTTTTGAAATGGATCTTTAAATTTGGGTGGATTGATTTTTTGAGCCCTTTATATATTCTAAATAGTAGCCTTTTGTCTGAGAGGCGGCTGCTAAAGATTCTTTCCCATATTGTTGGTTGCATTTTTGCTTTGCTTGTGGTTTCTTTTGCTGTGCAGAAACCTCTCAATAGGATGAGATCCCATTTATCAATTTCTTCTACCAGTTCTTGTGCAATGGGGGATTTGTTCATGAAATCTTTCCCCAAATCAATGTCTTCAAGAGTTTTACCTAACCTGTTTTGTAGCAGGTTTAATGTTTCTTTTTTAACATTTAGGTCCCTAATCCAATTCTATTTTATTTTAGTACATGGTGAAAACTAGGTCTAGCTTTAGTCTTTGGCAGGTTAAAGTCTAGTTTTTCCAGGACCATTTGTTAAAGAGGCTATCTTTCTTCCACTGAAGGTGTTGGGGCCTATGTAAAAAATGAGATAGCCTAGTGTGTCTGGAGTTGTTTCTGGATCTTCTAATCTACTCCACTGGTCCTCTGGTCTGTTGCTTTGCCAGTACCATGTGGTTTTTATTACAGTGGCTTTGTAGTACAGTTTCATGTTAAGCATCGTAATACCCCCCATCATGTCCTTATTGCTTAGAATTGCTTTTGCTATTCTAGATATTTTGTGATTCCAGATGAAGTTTTGAATTATTTTCTCTAGATCTGTGAAAAATGCCTTTGGGAGTTAAATTGAGATTGCATTGAATCTGTATAGTAATTGTGGGAGTATAGCCATTTTGACGATTGATTCTTCCAACCCAGGAACAAGGGATGTCTTTCCATTTTCTGGTATCTTCTTTTATCTCCTTTTTTAGAGTGTTATAATTTTCACAGTAGAGGTCTTTCACCTCCTTTGTTATATTAATTCCCAGATATTTCTTTTTTGGAGTGCTACTTTGAAGGGGATTGATTCCCCAATTTTTTTCTCAGGGAATTTGTTTGTGTATATGAAGGCTAATAATTTTTGAGCATTAACCTTGTATCCAGCTACACTACTAAATATGGTGATTAGGTATACCAGTCTCTTGGTTGAGTTTTTAGGATCCTCTAGATAGAGTATCATGTCATCAGCAAATAATGACAGCTTAACTTCTTCATTTCTATCTTTATGCTTTTTATTTTCTTCTCTTGTCTAATTGCTTGGCTAATGTGTCCAGAACAATACTGAACAGAAGTGGTGAAAGTGGACATCCTTGTCTTGTACGTGATCTTAGTGGGAAAGGATTAGGTTTTTAACCATCTAGGGTAATGCTGGCTGTTGGTTTCTCATAAATAGCTTTTATTAATTAGAGATACGGACCATCTATTCCAATTTTCTGCAGGTTTTTAAAAAATCTTTATTGGTACATTAAATATACACATCATGATTACACTCCATAATGGGGATTTGTACCAGTAAAAGACACAACTTAATTCTCATTTTTTCCCCTAGCCCTACCCACTCTACCACCACCCCATATACATAAAATTTGTTTCCTTACTTTATCGTTACAATCTCAACATTTTCCCCCTTCACGCTATTTTACATTGAGCATTTTCTATTTCACAATATATAACATACAATTCTAGGACTCATTTACATCTTTATTTTCTCATACCAGAGAAAAGATGCGATATGTACCTATCTATGCCCTATTTATATCACTTATGAGGATATCCTCAAGGTATGTCCATTTAAGTAGAAATGATTCAAACATCATTTTTTATGGCAGAGTAATACTGCATTCTGTAGAAGAACTACAGCTTTTTTATCCAGTCTCCAGCTGATGGATGTCTGGGTTGTTTCCAAGATGTAGCAATCACAAATTGGGCTGCTATAAACATGGATGCACACATGTCACTGTGATATGAGTCTTTTAATTCTTGTGTGTATATATCTAGCAGGGCTATGGCCGGGTCAAATGGGACCACCAATCCTAGCTTTTTGAGGATTCTCCAAACTGATCTCCACAGGGGTTGTACGAGTCTACAGTCCCACCAACAGTGGAGAAGGGTTCCTTCTTCTTCGCAGCCTCACCATCATTTGCTGTTGACTGATTCTGAAATGGCAGCCATTCTATGTGGAGTGAGATGAAATCTCAATGTTGTTTTCATCTGCATCTCTCGAATGACTAATGATGTTGAGCATTTCTTCATATGCTTCTTAGCTGCTCTTACTTCTTCCTCTGAAAAATATCCGTTCATTTCAGATGCCCATTTTTGAACTGGGTCATTGAATTTGGGTGGGTTGACTTTTTTGAGATCTTTATTTATTTCAGATAGTAGCCCTTCATCTGAGGAACAGCTGGTAAAGCTTTTTCCCACATTGTTGGTTTCCTGTTTGCACTGTTGGTGGTTTCCTTTGCTGTGCAGAAGCTTTTTAAAAGAATGAGATCCCATTTGTTGATTTCCTCAGCCAATTCCTGTGGTATAGAAGTTGTGTTCATGAAGTCTTTCCCTAAGCAAATGTATTCATGAGTTTTAACTAACCTGTTTTGCAGTAGGTTGAGAGTGTCTGTTTTAATATTTAGGTCTCTTTTTCACTTTGATTTGGTCTTGGTACACAGTGAAAGAGTTAGATCTAGTTTTATTCTCTGGCAAGTTAAACCCGTTTTTCCAGCAACATTTGTTAAAGAGGCTATCTTTCCTTCATTGAGGATTTTTGGCTCCTTTGTCAAAGATGAGGTGGCCCAGTGTATCTGGAGTAGTTTCTGGATCTTCTAGTCTATTCCATTGATCCTCGTGTCTGTTACTTTGCCAGCACCACCAAGTTTTTATCACAGTGACTTTATAGTATAGTTTCAGGTTCGGAGTTGTGATACCCCCCACCATGTCCCTGTTGCTTAGAATTGCTTTGGCTATTCTAGGTCTTTTTTGGTTCCAGATAAAAGTTTGAATTTTTTTTCTCTAGATCTGTGATATATGCTGTTGAGATTTGAATCAGGATTGCGTTGAATGTGTGGAGTAGTTTTGGGAGTATAGCCATTTTGACAATATTGGCTCTTCCTACCCAGGAGCGAGGTATGTCTTTCCACTTTTTGATATCATCTTCTATCTCCTTTTTCAGAGTGCTACTGTTTTCAGAGTAGAGGTCTTTCACGTCCTTTGTTAGATTGATTCCTAAGTATTTTATTTTTTGTGTTGCTATTGTGAAAGGGACTGACTCTCCAATTTCTAACTTGCATCTACTTTTTGTGTATACGAAGTCTATTGATTTTTGAACGTTGACCTTGTAACCAGCTACATAGCTAAAATTGGCGATTAGGTCCAGCAGTTTTTTAATTGAGTTTTAAGTATCCTCTAGATAGAGTATCATGTCATCAGCAAATAATGAAAATTTAACTTCTTTCTTTCCAATCTTTATTCCTTTTATTTCTTTCTCTTGCCTAATTGTTATGGCTAAAATGTCCAGGACTATACTGAACAGAAGTGGTGAGAGATGACACCCTTGTCTTGTTCCTGATCTTAGTGTGAAAGTTTTAAATTTTTGACCATTTAGTATGATACTGGCTGAAGGTTTCTCATAGATAGCTTTTATTAGTTTGAGATACAGACCATCTATTCCAATCTTCTGTAGAGTTTTGAACATAAATGGGTGTTGTATTTTGTCAAACGCTTTTTCTGCATCAATTGAGATGACCATATGATTTTTGTCCTTAAGCCTATTAATATAGTTTATAACATTGATTGATTTACATATGTTGAACCATCCTTGCATCCCTGGGAGGAATCCAACTTGGTCAGGGTGTATAATCTTTTTGATAAATCCCTGTATTCTGTTTGCCAGGATCTTATTGAGGATTTTGGCATCGATATTCATTAGAGATATTGGCCTGTCGTTCTCTTTTTTGATTGGGTCTTTCCTTACTTTTGGAATCAGGGTAATGGTTGCTTCCAGGAATGAGTTTGGGAGTACTGCTGACTTTTCAATTTCACTAAAGAGTTTCAGAAGTAAAGACACTAAGTCTTCTTTAAAAGTTTTATAGAATTCAGCAGTAAAACCATCAGGTCTAGGGATTTTCTTTGTTGGCAAGTTTTTAATTACATTTTCAATTTCACAGATTGTTATTGGGGCATTTAACATTTCTATATCTTCTTTATTCAGCTTTGGGAGTTCATATGTGTCTAGAAATCTATCCATTTCTTCTACGTTTTCCGTTTTATTGAAGTATGAATTTTCAAATTAGGTGTTATCCTCTGGGTCGGTAGTAATTTCCCCATTCTCATTCCTAATAGCATAGATATGAGGCTTTTCCTTCTTAACAAGCTTGACTAAGGGTCTATCAATTTAGTTTATCCTCTCAAAGAATCAACTTTTCGATTCCTTGATTTTTTTTGAACCATTCTCTTGGTTTCTATTGCATTAATTTCTGCCCTAATACTTATAATTTCTTGCCTAGTACAAGCTTTGAGTTTGTTTTGCTCCTCTCTTTCTAGTTGCTTCAGGTTCAGCATTAAGTTGTTTATTTGAGCTTGCTTCATTTTCTGGATGTAGGCTTTCACTGCTATGAATTTTCCTAGTAGAACTGCTTTCATTGTGTCCCATAAATTTTTATACGTTGTGCTGAGGTTATTGTTTAGTTGTAAGAACTGCTCAATTTCTTCTCTAATTTCTTCTGTGGCCCATTGATTGGTCAGCTGAGTGTTGTTCAGTTTCCATGTGTTTGTGAAGATCCTGGGCTTTCCTTTGCTATTCAGCTGCAATTTCAGGGCACTATGGTCCAACAGTATGCAAAGCATAACTTCAATCCATTTATATTTGCTTAAACCTGTTCTATGAATGAGCACATGGTCTATTTTGGAGAATGATCCATGAGCAGATGAGAAGAATGTATATTCTGACTTTGTGGGGTGAAATACTCTGTAGGCATCTATTAAGTCCATTTGCTGAAGAGTCTGTTTGAGCTCAAGGATTTCCGTAGTGACTTTTTGTCCAGTCGATCTGTCTCTTTGTGAGAGTGGGGTATTGAGGACCCTGCTATTATTATATTGGAGTTTATCTGGTTTTTCAAGTTTATTAATATTTGTTGTATATAGTTGGGTGCATTAGAATTTGAAGCATAGATATTTAAGATTGTGATTTCTGTCTCTTGGATTTTTCCCTGAACTAAAAGATAACGTCCATCTTTAGCTCCTTTTATCAGCTTTCGCTTGAAGTCTATTTTGTGTGCAAATAAAACAGCCACTACTGCTTTCTTGCTGTTTCTAGTCACATGGAGTATTGTTTTCCATCCCTTTACTTTTAGTCCACGAGTTTCTTTCTGAATTAGGTGTGTTTCTTGTATGAAGCAGATTGTATGATCTTGTTTTTTGATCCACTCTGTCAGTCCGTATCTCTTAATTGGCACGTTAAGTCCATTGACATTAATCGTTATGACTGATATAGGTAAATTTAGTGCTGCCATGTTTTCCTGCTCTTGGCTGTGTTCTTCTACTTTTGCCCTTTCCCCATCAGTTTCTTGTTTGGTCCCATGGATTGACTCGGTTAGGTCTCATGGATTTGTAACTTTCGTTATTTTTCTCCAAGATATTCTTTCAAATATTTTGGAGCACGGGTTTTGTATTTGTGAAATTTTTCAGGTGTTCTTTGTCATGGAAGTATCTTACTTCCCCATCAATTTTGAAGGATAATTTTGCAGGATACATGAGTCTGGGTTGGAAGTTGTTTTCCTGTAAGGCTTGGAAGACTTCACTCCAGGCTCTTCTTGCATTGAGTGTTTGGGTTGAGAAGTCCGCTGTGATCCTGACAGGCTTCCCTTGGAATGTAACTGTTTTCTTTTCTCTGGTTGCTTTCAGTATTTCACTCTTTTTTTGAATATCTGGACTTTTATGATTATATGCCTATGTGTTGATTTTTTCATGTCACAGGCATGTGGCGTTCTGTAAGCTCCACATATTTGTATGTCCAATTCTTTACTTTTTCTGTGAAGTTTTCTGCCATTATCTGTGTGAATAGTTTTTTGATGTCTTTAGCATTGTCTCCTGCTTCCTCAGTGACTCCAGTCAATCTTATGTTATTCTTCTTTGAATCATCTAGGAGCTGTTGGATTGCCTTTTCATTATCGCTTGCTTTTTTCCATAGCTTATGCCTTTCCAGTTCATTGGTTGAGATCCTGTCTTGTAATTCTGAAATTTGGTTCTGCCAAATTCATTCTATTGCGCAAGCTTTCATTTTCTTTCTTAATTTCCTGGGCTTCTGCTTGTAGGTGTTCAAAAGGTTCCAGTGCTTTTGCTATCTTGGATTCTGTCAACTCCATGATTTCCTCTTTAGCTTTATTAATCATCATGTTGACAGTGTCCAATATCTCTGCTTTCATCTCAGAGATCAGTGCTGATTTCCATTTTACTGGATCTGCTTTGCTTACCATTTCTGAGGACCCTGGAAACTGGGCTTCCCACTTCTCTATTTCCCTTCCCCCTGTGTTACTTGTAGGTGAGGTTCTTTGTGTCTGAGATTTAGAATGTTTCCTCATCTCTGATCTGCCCTGTTTTCTGACGCTGTTTGTTGCAAGTCACTTTCCTCCTATTGTTTAGGAACCTTAAAATAGCAGTGTTTCCTAGGTTGTTCTTTTCAGTCTGTATTGGGCCCTAAAGAAAAAGCCTTAGTTCTGGCACAGCATATGAGGGACTCAATTGATATAGTCAGGACACCTTCTCCTGTGTGCTTTTGAGGCAGGGAGACTGTGGCTCCTGAACTGCTACAATGGCACTGTCTGAGGTTGCAATGTGCCCACCTGCTCAGCACTACAGAGTCTCTTGGCTCACTTGTGCGGTCGTCCTGGAGGCCAGTAGGCTGTAGGCCCTGTGCAGTTGCAATGGTAGGCGCTGTTGTTCCACAAGGCCCACCTACTCACCAATACAAGCTGATTGGATGTGCTTCTGCAGTTACTGTGAAGAAAGTCAGACTCTGACCTGCTAACCTCAGTCCCTGGGCACTCTTCCAGGGTAGGCCTGGAGGGCAGTAATCTCTAACCCTGGCACAGATTCGGTGATGCAGTTGCCATTTCCCGAGCCACCTGCTGCTAACCTCATTCCCTAGGCACTCTTCCAGCGTGGGCCTTGAGGTCAGTAAGCTCCAAACCCAGCGCAGATTTGGTGACGCAGACTCGGTGCCGCAGTCACCGTTTCCCTAGTCGCCCGTTGCTAACCTCAGTCCCTGGGCACTCTTCTGGCCTGCAGGGTTTTGATCAGAAATGGATGTTGGATTTTGTCAAATGCTTTTTCCGCATCTATTGAGATGACCGTATGGTTTCTGTTCTTGTGTCTGTTAATGTAGTGTATTACATTTATTGATTTACGTATGTTGAACCATGCCTACATCCTTGCAATGAATACAACTTGATCAGGGTGTATGATCTTTTTGATGACTATCTGTAGTCTGTTTGGTAGTATTTTTTTGAAGTTTTTGCATCAATGTTCATTAGGGAGATTGGCCTGTAATTCTCTTTTTTGGTTGGGTCTTTCTCTGCTTTTGTGATCAAGGTAATGATTACTTCCAGAAATGAATTCAGTAGTGGTGCTTCCCTTTCAATTTCATTGAAGATTTTGAGGAGTAGTGGTGTTAACGCTTCTCTAAAGGTTTTGTGCAATTCAGCAGTGAAGCCATCAGGCCCAGGGCTTTTTTTTGTAGGTGGTTTTTTTTTTTACATTTTCAATTTCACAGATTGATATCATGGTGTTTAACATTTTTATATCTTCTTCATTCAACGTTCGAAGTTTTTATGTATCTAGAAATTTATCCATTTCTTCTACATTTTCCACTTTATTGGAATATAAATTTTCAAAATATGTATTTATTATTCTTGTATTTCAGCTGGGTCAGACGTGGTTTCCCCCTTTTCATTTCTGATAGCATGGATTTGAGCCTTTTTTTTTTTTCTTTGTTTGAGAAGGTTGGCTAAGGATCTGTTAATTTTATTTATCCTTTCCAAAAACCAACTCTTTGATTTGTTGATTTTCTGTATCATTCCCTTAGTCTCCATTACATTAATTTCTGTCCTGATCCTTATGATTTTCTCCCCAGTATGAACTCTTGGTTTGCTTTGATCCTGTTTTTCTAATAGCTTAAGGTTCAGCATTAGATAGTTAGTTTGAGCTTGCTCGGTTTTCTTGATATAGGCATTCACTCTTATGAATTTCCCTCATAGAATTGCTTTCATTGTATCTCATAAGTTCCTGCACATTGTACTGGAGTTATCATTCAATTGTAGAGATTGTTTAATTTCATCTTTAATTTCTGCTGTGACCCGTTGGTCAGTCAGTAGTGTATTGTTCAATTTCCATAACTTTGTGAAAGTCTTGGGCTTTGTTTGCTCTTCATCTCTAGTTTTAAGTCACTATGATCTGAGAGTATACAGGGTATAACTTCAATTTCTTTGCATTTACTTAAACCTGTTCTATGAACTAGTACATGATCTATTTTGGAGAATGATCCATGAGCAGCTGAGAAGAATGTAAATTCTCACTTAGAGGGGTGAAATACTCTGTAGGCATCTATTAAGTCCATTTGTTGAAGAGTTTGGTTTAGTTCAAGTACTTCTTTATTGATTTTCTGTCCAGCTGACCTGTCTATTTGTGACAGTGGGATATTGAAGTCCCCTACTATCATTGTATTGCTGCTTATATGGCTTTTCATTTCCATTAATGTTTGTTTTATATAGCTGGGTACACCTGAGTTTGGGGCATAAATATTTAAGACATTTATTTCTTTCTCTTGGATAGTTCCCTGTACAATAATATAGTGAACTTCTTTGTCTCTTTTAATCAGTTTTGGTTTAAAATCTACTTTATCTGAAAATAAGATAGCTACTCCTGCTTTTTTGAAATTTCCTGTTGCATGGAGAATTGTACTCCATTGCTTTACTTTCAGTCTGTGGCTTTCTCTCTGGATTAGGTGTGTCTCCTGTATGCAGCAGATTGAAGGATCTTGCTTTTTGATCCATTCTGCCAGTCTGTATCTCTTAACTGGTTCACTGAGACCATTGACATTATGGACTGATATGGATAGACTTAAGGCTGTCATGATTTCCTATTATAGGCTTTTTTTTCTTTGCTTTTGTTTTTTTCCCATCAGTTTCTTGTTTGGCTCAGTGGGATGACTTTGCTTGGTCTCATGGGTTTATAAGTTTCATTTTTTTTTTCTCCAAGATATCCTTTAGTATATTTTGTAATGAGGGTTTTGTATGCATGAAGTTTTTAAAATGTTGTTTGTCATGAAAGTATTTTATTTCCGCCTCAATTTTCAGAGATAACTTTGAAGAGAAAATCAGTCTACATTGGAAGTTGTTGTCCTGTAAGATTTGAAACACTTCACTCCAGGATCTTCTTGTATTGAGTGTTTGGGTTGAAAAATCTGCTGTGACTCTGATGGGCTTCCCTCTGTAGGTGATATTTTTCTTTTCCCCAGCTGCTTTCAAAGTTTTGTTCCTTATTTTCATATCTGTAACTTTTATAATTATATGCCTAGGTGTAGCTTTTTTATATATTTTGGCCCACGGAGTTCTGTACGCTTCATGTATCTGGATGTCTAATTTTCTTTCTTTGTCTGTGAAGTTCTCTGCTATGATTTCTGTGGAAAAATCTTTTATGTCTTTTGTATCATCTCCTGCTTCCTCAGTAATTCCAATAAAACTTATGTTATTCTTCTTTGAACCATCTAGGAGCTGTTGAATAGATTTCCCATGGTCTTTTGTCTTTTTCCATAGATTATGTCTTTCCTCTTCATACACTGTGACCGTATCCTCTAGATTTGATATTCAGTCTTCTACAGTGCTTATTCTACTGTGTGAACTTTCATTTTCTTTTTTGTTTGCCTGGGTTTCTATTTGTAGCTACTTAAGAGGTTCCACTGTTTTTTGCTATCTCTGATTATATTAGATTCTTGATTTCCTCTTTAGCTTTATTAATCATTCCATTAACTATGTCTAGTATCTGTCTTTTCATCTCAGAAATCAGTTCTCATTTCCATTGTATTAGATATTCTTTAGTTACCACCTCAGAGAGTCCTTGTGATTGAGTTTCAGATGTCTCCATTTCCCTTCCTCTCATATTACCTTGGGGTGAGGATCTCTGCATTTGAGATTTTGAATATTTCCTCATTTCTGAGCTTTTGTCCCTTTTGTTGTATTTGGCTTTATAATTGTCCTATTCTCTGGTGATGTTTGTTGCAAGTTTATTTCTTCCTAATATTTAGGTCCCTTAAGATTAGCACTAAGCTTTAACAGTTTCAAACACAATCCAAGAAAAGCACTAAGCATTAACATTATCAAACATAACCCAGGAAATGGTAAAACTGGTGGTTGTTACTCTGACGTCTCCAACCTCATAAGCCAGAACTATGATCAAATGCCCAGACTTAAAATTAACCACAGATATATTAACACCATTCAAGCATCACCTTTTGGAAGTGAAAGGGTTACCAAGGAGTTAGGTGGCAGGGGGATAGAGGAGTGAGAGATTAGTAATAAGATTAAAGGATGCAATGAAATAGAGAAATGAAGACTAGTAGAGTGGGCACAGAGTAGAAAAAAGGGAGAGATGAAGGAAAAACAGGAGAGGAAAAGGGAGGGAAGAAAAAGAAAAGCAGCAACAAGAATAACAAAAAAACAGAACTAAATAAAACAAATAGAGATTAAAAACAATAGAGTAAGAGTGAGTCCACTAATAGCCAGCTGGAGGCAAGGAACTGTTGATTCCTATATGGGCTGAGACACACAGTTTGAAGTTTATAAGTTACAGAGAAAAAGAGCTATGAAGTTGTAGGTTTACCCCTGATGTGAACCCAGAGTCCTGTAGGTGGCGCTAGACCCAGAGACTCACCAAAGCTGAGGTTCAGGGGTCTCAGAGCAGGGTTTTCCCCCTTTAGTATGGTGGGAGTGGGGGAGTCTCAGTTGTTGTCCAGAGTTGGAGCATCCCAGAGCTGGAGGTCTTGGGGTTGTCGGTTTGCTGTGGTGGAGATGATCTTGGTTGATCCCACAGGGGCTTGGAGACCTCTTCTGGCAGCTCAGATCCTCAATACAGGTGGGCAGTGGGCGGAGATTCCTCTCATGGGTCCTTTGTCCTCTCTGGTGGGTCCAGATCTGAGAGTGTAAGCCCTTCACCGCACCTCCAGGAGGTCAGTCCCACAGTTCTGCTCCTCGCCTTGAACCTGTGTCATGGAGGCAGGCTGCGCGCTGTCTGTAGTGGCTGGGTTCCTGTGCTGGGGTGCCTGTGCAAGATCCAGCAGGGTGAACCACCCCTCCCTCCTCTGGGGAGAGGGAAGAAGGGATGGACTGCTCCCTAGGTCGCTCTTTTTTCTTTGGCCATAGTCAATATTTGCTTCTCATCTCTTCTATCTAGGCTTCTCTGCTGACCTTCCTTTCCTTTCCCACAACTGGTGTTTTCAGGTTTAAGAACAATTTTTTTGGAGGCAGTGGTCTCCAGCTTTTACTATTCCACCATCTTCCCAGAATCCTCCATACCAATGTTTATAGAAGCATAATTCATGGCAATTAAATCCTATCCATAAACAGAGGATTGAGTAAAGGAAATATGCAGCTATGCATAATGAGATGCTATTTAACTCTAAAGAAGGACACGTTCTGGATATTTGTAGGAAAATAAATTCATCCATAAAATACAATGTAAGCAAAATTAAGTAGAAACATGAGCTCTCATTTCAGTAAGAAAAAATACAAATGGAGGTCACATGAAAGAGTGGATAGAAGGAGAAAAAGTACAGATCTCTAGCAAATGGGAAGACATCCAAAAGAACATAGATGAGAGAATAGGAGGAGAAGAGAAGGACATGAGTAGAATAAAGTCATGTATTATAATGAAAACATTACTAAACAAATCTAAATATTATACTAATAATATCCACAAAAATAATAAAGGGGAAACTATAATTGAGCATGTTGTTGGAGATGGCAGGGAAGAAGAAGGGGTTACAAAGGAAGCTGTACTATTTACATGTATCCATTCCTCAAGATGATTATAAATTTCATATACAGAAATCACTCATTAGGAAAAAGTGAGGCAAGGAATTATTACCAACATATGGGGTCTACTGGAGCCCTCTCCAGTCTTTAACACAATCATCTTGTGGTATTTTATACCACATATAGAATCATCATTTATGATGTAATGAGGCCAGACTTACCTGGCCCTTAGTGTATCCATAAGTTCCCTCAATTCAGATAGGGTCTTAATCACAAGCACTGGATTTAGTTTAATTTGAGGAGACACAACTGAATTTCTAGCAATAATCTGGCCACAGATTACAGGAGATTATTATAGAGGATTGGTTTTTATAGTGGTTTTAGACATGTCCCTATTGTGTGGAATGTGCAAGTGTATGTGTTTAAGTGTCAATGGGTGAATTGCAGGGTGTGAAAGAGCATATTCATGTAAATCCTTCATATTAAGACCTCAAAGAAAAGGGAAAGGGTATGGAAATGAGTCCTACAGTGTATGTTAGATATTGTAAAATAAAAACTATTTGAAGGGAAATGGGGTAAGGGTAAGTAACAAGGGAAAGAAAAATTGTGATGGTAACAAAAAAAGAAAGCAAGGCTTATGTATATAGAGGGTGGGGTTGTAAAATGGGAAAGAGAATGGGGAAAAATGACAATCAAGTCATGTCATATATTGGCACAAGTGGTCAGTGTTGAGGGTGATGACTATATGTATATAAAATGTACCTATTTCTCAGTAAAAGAAATTTAAAAGAAAAAGGAAAGAGTGGAAGGAGGAAAGTAAAAAAGGGACAGGAAAAAAACTTGATTGTATAAAAAGAATAAAACTAAGCTTATGTGTATAGGGGATGAGGGGTTGTCGGGTGGACAAGGGAAATGGGAAAAATGAAAATCAAGAAGCGCCCTGTACAATGTGCCCTATTTTCAATGTTAAATGCGATCACAATGTAAGTATACAATGTAACAATAACATCAGTTATAAAAATTAAAATGACAAGGCCAGTGATTTAGCTCAGTGGTTCTGGCACTTATCTTGTAGGTACAAGGGCCGGGGTTAAATCCCTGGTCACCACATACAACAACACCAGCAACAGTCAGCACCACGTACTACAGTGCCAGGTATGGCGGCTCATCCCTATAAACCCAGAACTTGAGAGGCAGACACAGGAAGATTGTTGTGAGTTCCAGGCTTGCCTGGGCTACATAGTGCGCTCAGGGCTAGCCTGAGCTACAAAAGCTAGACCCTGTCTCAAAAAAATTTTTTCAATTATATATTATACATAAGCTAAAAGTTTCAAAGTAGTAATATATTAATATGTATTTAACACTGAAATTATTATTGGGATGTCGTCAATTCATTTTTATACAAAATATTTGAAACTTGTATGTTTTGTATTTATAGCATATTTTTATTTGGAGTAGGTAGTTTTTATGTCCTCAACTGTGATATGAGATATTGGATATTTCATTAGGAAATAATTATTTTTAATTTCATTGACTTTACTTTTTTAACTTTAATTTTACCATAATTAAGATGAAATGTACTCCATTTTGCTTTACCAATTCAAATGTAATTCCATCTAACAATTCATTTGCATACATCGGTCTAACAATAAAATCCAGCTTTACCTTATGGCTCACAACTGGTGTTGGGTATTATTTAAACTCTGACAAACAAAATTCTATTTACTCACTCATGATCAAACCATAACTGTTCACTTCCCCTGCTTTGTAAACCCCTTGCTCTAAAGTCACACGTGTGACTGTCATATTCAGTCATCTTGGTGGTGAAAAATGGCAACAAATTCACATGTTGTCGTAAAAATGTTAATAATGTTGATCCCCAGGTTATTGTTGTGGAACATACTAAGACAATGTATTAAGCTGTGGAATTGACATGTTGGAAAATACTAAAAAGTCAAAGTCAAAGTTTAGATTTCAGAAATGCCATATATGACTTTATTAACCTGGAGTAGCTAATTTGGAATTCATGTATGTACTGTAATGAATGATTTTCTAAGAATTGGGGAAAACCTCTAGTTGGGAGAATATTTTTAATTGTACACATGACTCATACAACAAGCCACCATCCAGGGAAGGTTCTGAGGCTGCACTGATTCCTGGTTGAGTGAAGTTGTAACTCCTTTGCTTGTGCCCTGGAGACACAGAGCATCAACCTTGCTAACTGAGTGTGGGTCTCCCCAGGTCATTTCAGAAACACAGCACAATGAACCCTTGGCTGCAATCCATTTGCATCACCCCAAATGAAACCTGAGTAAGTAGCCTATTGAAAGAGGTTGCACAGAAGGGAGCTCATGGGAATTTGGTGTAAATTATGAGAATGAGTTAATGGTGCCTGGAGATGCAGATCCAGATCTTTAGATGTTTTCCGAACTTGTGTTTCTCTCAAGGACACCAGGTCTTAGATGCAGCGCTTCAGGGGAAATTGGGGAGAATTTTCTCTAACTACATGGAGGAGGATTGGCTGAAAGGTGTTGGGATTATAGAGCACATACCTTTTGTGAAACAATAAACAGCAGACACATTCACTCATATATATATATATATATATATATATATATATATATATATATATATATATATATATATATATATATATATATATATATATATATATATATATCTCCCTACCTACATAAGCACATGTATAAGATTCCTCTTCACTGGGCTGATACAGCAGATCTCATCTGCCACCTGTCTATAGATACTCACAAGATGCCCCTTTTGATTGTTCTCTTTTTCATCTTGCAGCTTCCTCTCACTGTATGCGACTTGGCTAGTGATGACTGTCTACAAGGAAGGAGCACCAGTGTGTACAAGGATGGAGATGTGATCATTGGGGGTTTCTTCCACCTGTACACCTCTGCTTATTTCACTGGTATATTTTATATAAAACCCAGCAAAGACTTCTTTATCGTGGAGTAAGTATCTCTTTCACTTATTAATTTTCTATTTGATAATTGGGATAAGTAATGCCTGAAGTTCATGAACGGACAGATCAATATCCTGTGTCCATATCCTGTCTTTTCTGCATTTGCTAGCTTGCTCAGAACTGTTAATAATGCCTTTTTAATCCATTCTCTTCTTTCTTTTTTGAAAAAAAAGACAAAATGAATTTTTCTTACTTAAGCTTCTCTTTTTTCAAGATTAGATCATAGAGATACCGTTTTGAAGCTTACTGTATTATATATACACTTCATTGTGTATGACATACTTTAACATTAATAGATATGTATTATACACATAATCTAAGCACTGGATTCAACTCATTTTTGTAAGACTAAAGTAAATATCAATTTCCTAAAGACCAGGGTCTGGTAATATTTCTACATGATCCATAAAATATCTATAATCCCCTCTACTATCTGTGGCTCACTTGTTTCTGCACATCTTAGAGTAGACATTCAATTACCTGTTCCAATACCGTGTTTCTCAAATTTTCATTTCACTGCTTCTCTATATCTGGATCTGCCACTTAGGCCAGGAACAAGGGTCAACGTGCTGTGAAATTCCACCAACCAATTTGATTCTTATTCATATGCATTTTCTATGTTTTCAGATACCTCTTCATCAAATCTGTAGCTAACATTATTATTAATATACACATTGTGTATAGAGTCAGAGGACTGTACAGACTTGTGCTCTACACAGCTGACGCCTCCAGAATGATGTCTGTCTAGGTCTTTACTCAGATGATATCTCAAACGTTGCTTGGAAGCAGGGTAAACAAGGAGAGCACCTTCTGGCTATAGTATTTGTATCTATGTGAAATTTACTATCATAAATAAGCTGTTTACTTATATTTTTGTTATCAGGTGTTTTAAGATGTTTATATATCTTGGTTAGAAGCTTTTATTATGTGACCAATGCTGCCCAAATCTGTTACACTCGAGCAATCTGGCTTCATCCTCCCCATTAGTTATGAATACAATCATGAGCCATTATATTTAGCATTTCCCCAAACAATTCTCCACACTATGTCTGATATTGCCGATCAATTTGTTTATGACAGATTTTTAGATTCTTATGGTTGTTGTTTATTATTTCAAGAAGCTAATAACAAGTCTGGAGAATTATTATGTGAATGAGAAAGGGAGTCTACTCTGTATATCCTGAAAATTATTAAAGGAAAAAATGCTAAAGGCATTTAACTGCTAAAATAAGACAGCATTTATCTGATCAGAAAAGCGTCATCAGTATACTGACCACTGCAGTGAACTACAGGAAAGTTGAGGTAGATCCTGAATCCTGCGTGTGCTAGTGAGGGTTTATGACCAAACAGCTGGATGGAGGTCAGGTTGGAAAATTCCTCAGAGATAATATGAAGGTCATGAGGACCAGGATGAACCTGACTGCAGAGATTCTAGAGAAAATATGCCAGTGTGAGTAGATATAATCTGGGGACACTGAGGGATAGGGAACTGGTCAGATCCCAAGTTTGATCGAATTTAAAGGATACTCCAAAGGGGCTGGGAAAAAACTTTGTTTTTTTCTTGGGGAAAGAGAGGCTGCCCACTCCTCTGTCCTTCTGTGTCTGTGTTCAGCTGCTCAGCTTTCCTTGACCACGCACTGTGTACAGTGTTTGTAACTAAAAATATTATCTGTTCAAGCACACGACATTTTAATGTCCAGGCCTTAAGTAAAAATCTTGAATTGCACATGAAAATGCTTTAAGACTGCCTAAAATCAAAACAAAAAGAAGATAAGTTAGAGAGTAAAAATATGTACAGATATAAAATATATATTTGTAGTTACATGAAGATCATATTGTAAAGTAGAATTATAATATTATAAAGGAGAATAAGACCCAAATTTTACACATGCAATACTTACAGTAATTTCAAATTATTTTCCTACTATTTTGGATATTTTAATTATACATATACAAATATATTAATAGGATTATTCTGTCTGTATAAACATCATCATGATAATTATTATGCTTAATATTATATTTTATAAGATTAAAAAGTTTTATTTCCACCAAAGTTTCATTTATCTAATTTTCAAATTGGTTTCTAACGCGCACCCCCCCTCTTTTTTTGTTTTTGTTTTTTTTTTTTTTTGAGACAAGGTTCTCGCTTTGCAGTTCAGGCTGGCCTTCAATTCACTATGTTGTCCAGGACAGCCTTGAACTCACAGAAATCCTCCTGCCTCTGTCTCCCAAGTTTTGGGATTACAGGCATGAGCCATTATGCCCGGCATTTAATTTCTCATTTTTATAAGGATGATAATAGATAGGTCTATTGAAAGGTAAATTGTTTCAGATAGATGTACACTTTCTTCTTAAAGCAAGTGAATTCTGTCAAATGAAATGGCTAGATTCTAAGCTAACTATAATTAAGTCATTTTAATTCTGAGAAGCAGAATAGTAAATAGTCAACCATTACATAAGAAAAGTATTACTTTCTTCATGTTTATGCCAAATATAACACAACTTGTATGAAAACAGATTTTAATAAAATTGAATTATATTGTTATTATTTCCATGAATTCATAGTGATATTTTATTCTATGATTTGGCTTCTTCCACTTTGCAATCATATTATAGACTTTTTAATATTTTAGAATTGTTTCAAATATTTAGGATAGTAAATACTTGCTTAAAAATCATTTAAAATATTTTAAGTATTTTGGCTTGAGTGAAGTATTTTTTGTATATAATGTATAACAAGTGGATATAAACTTGTAGGTAGAGAAAATACAGCCACCTTGATCTTTAAGTTTGCACACACATCTGCGTTAACTCTAGTAGTTTTGTAGCAACTGAGTTTTGAACCCAGGGCCTTCCCACTCAGCTACACCTCAGTCCTATAGTAATTCATTTAGGTTTGTAATAATGTGATAGCAGCTCTCTAATTTATGAAGTTGCCAGAGCTGAACTAAAACTTGCAAGATTTCTACCTCAGCATTCTATAGTGCTGTGACCACAAGTGTGTGTCATGTCATTAGGCCTTGTTTTGATTTTGTATTTACAATGAGTATATTAATTTTAATCTTTCTTAAAAACTCATATTCACCACACATCCACAAAAATATTTAATATTTACCTACTAATTTCCAACACAATCTATCTGATAGAAACAACATATTGATTTCTATTTATTTAAAAGTAAATTGAAAGAAGCTGAGCATGATAGCACAAACCTGTAATCTCAGCTCACTGGAGGCAGAAGCAGGAAGATTGCCACAAGTTCCAAATTATCCTGGACCAAATAGTGAGTACAGGGCCAGCTTGAACTATAAAGTGAGACTCTGTCTCAAAAAAAAAATAAATAAATAAACTGAAAGATTACAGAGGGGGTAATTTCTCTTATTGTCTCAGTGAATTCTAAAATTTAAATATTTTAAAAATATTCTCCATATTAGTAATTTTTCTTTGAACTTTGATCAAGTAACTGAATTATTTTCACTAATTTTAAAGAATTTTTATATTAAAAACCTCTAAAATTTTGATTTTACCATAAAAACCTGTTCATCTTCATTTTCACTCAGAGTGGTGCCAACTTCAATAGAACTGAATGGACGATATTGACATCAATGGAATTGAATTCTTAGTGCTTCCATCTTTTCTGATAGAAATTGTTGGTTTAGATTAACTTTTCATTACAAAATATTTTACTCTCTTTATGTATGGCAGGTATTTCCTCCTCAATGTTTGATTTTGCCGATCTTAAATTTGAAAATACTTTAATTAACTATTCATACATCTTAGGTATGTATCATGATCACATTCATCACTGGGAATTTGTACCTGTACATAGTATATCTTAGTTCTTTTTTTGTATGTGGTTCCTCTTCTCTTTTTCATTCTTTTATCATATTTTTCCTTTCTTTCTTTTCCTTACCCACTCCTTTATTTTTCATGCCCTTTGAAACTTTTCTTCCTATTTCACATTATTTATGATATATTTTGGTCTTCATTTACAGTTTCAGTTTCTTTCACCAGAGAATCATTTCCATATTTTTAAAGATTTTTTATATTTATTTTCTAGAAACATTGTTAGAAGAAATAAATGTTTTAACTCAAAGAAGTATATAATACAATAACTAGCCAGAATTAAAGAAGTTTTTACTTTTCTGAATTTCTTTTTCAAAAATGTTTTTCATGGGCTGGATATTTAGCTTGTCGTTTGTGGTGCCTGCCTCACAAGCACAGGTCCTTATTCAATCCTTGGTACAAAAACAATAACAAACAAAAATTCAAAATATCTCTCATTATCTATCAGTGTACCTTTGAAATCTTTACCATGGATCTTTTTCAAAATTGAGTTTATTGGTACATTTTAGTTGCACATTATAATCATATGCATCATTGAGAATTTGAATCTGTACATGATTTATTTTGATTGATATTTTTCCCATTTCCTCTTTCTTCTTACAGCCTCTCCACCCCCTTATACGTGTTTTATTTCCATTTTCCCCCTTTTTACCTTCAATTTTTTTCTTTACCTTCTTTGCTTTCTCCTGCCGCCCCCCTCAGGCCAGTTCCCTTTCTCTTCTAAGGTTTTCTTCCTATTTCACAACACCTATTGTTCATTTGGGGCCTCATTTGCATTTTTAGTTTCTGAAACTAGAGAAATGATGTGCTATATAGACATGTGCCCTATTTATTTTACTGATGAATATGGTCTCAATATGTATCCATTTAGCTATAAATATCTCTAATATATCATTGTTTATGGCTGAATACTACTTTATTTTATAATGAAAAACCATATCTTCTTTATCCAGTCTCCAGTTGATGGGCCTTTGGGCTGCTTCCAAGATTTAGCTGTCACAAACTGAGTTGCTACAAAGTTTTGACAAATATACGGATATTTACAGTTTGTTTGGGTGTTGTACACTTTATGAATCATGAGCCCTCTTCTTGTTTTTTTTGTTTCCAATGTGAATCTACTTTATGAGCTATTATTAATACTGGCACTTATCTTCAGTTTTCTTGGCTGTCTGATTGCATATTAATTCTTATAGATCAGGAATTTTAGAACAATGCTAACCAATTCTGCTGTAAACATTATTGTCCTAGATTTTGTTTTATGGGCAATGCTGGTGACACCCAACTTCTGTAACTATAATCACCGAGCATCTGAAGCCAATCAGGGAGCATGCGCAGCACGGTCTTCATTGTTAATGTGAGATTCCTAGATCAGTGCGTGGCTGCTGTACCCAGGAGCTCCTGGGGCTCACTGCCATGAGCCGCTTCTTCCATATTTAAGGAAGATCAATGTTTCCTTTAGAATATTTTTTCTTTAATTTCCCTATAGATTGTCAATTATAAACTGTATGTTTTTATGGGCAGAAATTTGAAGTGCTGATTTAATTCACATTTTTCCAATCATTAAATAGAATAAATTGACATATCTCTCCTCTCATGTACATCTTCACATGGATGAATGTACAGAGATATTTTGTTTTAGTTATCTTCAAAATACAATGGGAAAGGTTTTTTTCCCTTAATTAAGTTACATAATAAGAAATGGGTGCCGATTAGTATAAAATTGTGTATATCCTTTGATATAAGTAATGCTTTTCTCCTATAAAATGCAAGGCATAGAAAGCACTCCATGCCATGGGGACTGAACTTGATGGTATGTCACCTGTCTCACAAGCTCGAGGTCCCGAGTTTGAACCCCCGCACCAAAGAAAGAAATCAAAAATATCACAATCTAAGTATTAATGAAGAGCTAGAAATAGTCTGCACATATTTGTACTTACAATGAACATAAAATTTACTGCTATATTTTGTTTTAAAGAAACATTTTAGTAGACTGCATACGTATTAATTTTTAGAAAGAATCTAATTTGTAAATATATTCAGCCTCATGGTGTGCTAAATTATATTTTTCTTCAGAGCTCTGCTGAAATGTATAGGAATATTTCTATAATTTTTCATTCTATTAATTGCATACCCTTTGTGTAATTACATTTACATTTTAAACAAATAGGTATTTAAAATAAATAAAAGGGTATAAGTCTAGCTACAAAAATGTCTTCATGCTTTCATTGGTTTCTAAAATTAATTTTCCACATTTGAATTCATTTTATTGGATTTTTTTCATACTGGGGATTGAACACACCACTGTGTTTTCCAGATAGATGCAGTGTCTCTGAAGTAAATCCCCAGCTGTTTCTTAGATGTTCTAGTGATACATACTTTATTCTGCATTCTATATAAATACTATTGACAGATATACTCTGTGTGTTCCTTTGAAGTTGACTTCATATTCTTGCTTTCCAATCAATTGTCTCTAATACTGTATAATTATAAACGTATGTTTATTATATCTTCTCCTTCTTTGGAAGTGCAGAATCATTTCTTTTTTATACAGTATGCTTCCTTTTCATTTATTTTCCAAAAACATGAGTGCATTTTCTACCTCAGAGGAAACATATCTTCTTATCCTCTTTATTCCATCACTGTTCATGCGGCTTCAAGTTACTACATCCTAGTCACTGGGTTGGTTTTGTATATTACCTAATGCTAATTCATCAGAGCGACCACAAATGTATACACTGTCTGGCATAATAACTGAGCTTTGGAAGGAAATTTGGATTTGTGTCTGTGATAGTGGAAGTGAGGGTGTGACTTCAATTCTGACCGCTCATCCAGTGTGTCTCTGAATCAGAATTTCTGAGGCTGCACAATTGGTTTCTCTCCTTTGGACATTTCCCAAGCTGACTCAAATAAAGAGTTTTCTTTCTTATCAATATCAAACCAGAATTATACTAAAAGATTTCTCCAATTCTTGATATAATTGAATTTATATAGTTGAATTTTGCATAGAGAATCCTAAGTATGATTAGTATGAGTGATTTATTCAGGTTAGTATCTATTTTCATAATTATCATCTTTTCTATTTAATCTATAGCCTATTAGATGTTTGAAGATTAAGGGATTTTATTGTTAGTGATATTATAATAATGTTTAAATCTGTTATTCATAGTGCTCTATTGAATGTATCACACAATAGTATTATAAATGTGGTTCTAAATCACTATTTACCTTTTCTTTTCTGAATTATTTCAGGAGTTGCATCTTTGAGGAAAAGGTAAACAGGATAATTGTGGAATTTTGTTTAGACAGCTTGGTTTCAAGAGAAAAGGCTGCTGCAATACCACATTGCAAAATGTGTTTGATTGACTTTCCAGTGTTAGACAGAACTTTTAATATTCTTCATGTATGTCCTTTCCCTTCAAATCTGCAACACTTAGAGATTAAAAAAATTTTTTTTCTAATAGTTTTTCTCTTATAACCTACAAGTAGCTTGTAGTTACAATTTCTATTTTTAATTGATTTATTGGTGACTCTTATACAAACATTATGATCATATTCAACATTGAGAATTTTTAAAGGTCGTATTGACATAGAGATTTTAAACAATCATTTCATTTTTTCTTTGTTTGTTGTTCTTTACTAAGTATTTGCTTTGAGTCACAAGTTCCTGGAAGGAAAAGAATGAGATGTTCTCACGTTAACAGAGAGTCACTAGAAAGGAATTAAGAACACTCAGTAACATGTCAGTTAACGTAATGGAAGAAAATATTAATAACTTCTAAGGAAGAAAAGATGAACTATTATAAATTATTCCTAGAAACACATCAGACTGCTGCATAAGAACGTGCTTCAAGAAATATGATAAAACAGGACTTATTTAGCTAAATAATACTCTCAACTAAGAAATTAAGAGAGCACATAATTCATGGTTTTGTGTGGAGACTTATGAATTTTTCCTTCTATAACAGAAATATGAAGTAAATTCTCTGTGATCTACTCTAAGAATATTAATCCCATCTATGATAAATCCATAGAAAAATTAAATTTAACTCAAATAACTTTAAAAAATGGATATAAAGCCAGCATCTTCATCTTCAGATTTAGACTCTTAGGATATGAGTTAGTTGGAGCAACAACATTGAATTAATAAGTGGTATTGTTCTGGACTGGAATACAATACTGTATTGAGTCCTTTCTCTAAGAACTACATTTCTCTCATTTCAGTCTTATCCCCCACAATTACCAGAATGTCCTAGCCTTCATCTTTGCCATTGAAGAGATCAACAGGAATTCACATCTTCTACCCAACATATCTCTAGGATATGAGTACCATAATTTCCTTTATAGTCACTGGAAGGTTTTAGAGAATTTCCTCGCTTTGTACACAGAACAAAATGGGACTCCTAACTATAGCTGTGGAAGAGAGACTAAGTCTACAGCATTACTCATAGGATCACCATGGGTAATTTCTTCTCAAATTGGACCATTGTTGGAACTCTACAAATTTCCACAGGTGAGGGAGGGTAACAATAGTTAACCATTTCAAGTTCATATCTTAAGGATGGTAAGTGGACAAATAGGTTTGCATGCCACTTAAATAGAAAAATCTCAAAGTACATCATTCTGAGATTTGTCACTTAACCACATTTTCTTTTTGTACATCACAAAGGAAAAACAGAGAAAATCAGAGATTTCTTGAACTCAGAGTCTGCTCAGTTGTTTTCTAATCTAGGACACTTATCAAGTGACATGATTAAATAGTTGGGAAATTGAGTACTTCTTTGTGCAATTCTCAGCTATTTTTAAAATAGCTTTTGGTCTAAAATTGTGCTTTATGTCAACTTTCTTCACATAATTTCCAACTTCCTGTTCCTATCAGCTTACATTTGGCACTTTTGATTCTCAGTTCAGTGACAATGGACAGTTTCCTTCTGTCCATCAGATGGCTCCAAAGGACGAGTCACTGGCCCTTGGTATGGTTTCCTTGATGCTTCATTTCAGCTGGACCTGGGTGGGGCTGGTCATCACAGAAGGTCAGAATGGATTTCAGTTCCTCTCAGATGTGAGGAGAGAAATGGACAGGAATGGAGTCTGTGTAGCATTTGTGAAAATGATCTCAAATATTCTTGTATCATACTTATGGATTCCAAAGCTGCAAGATTTCCTGAGCAGAGAAAGATCACCAGTAAATGTGGTTATCATTTATTATGATACTGACTCTTTCAGTGATATAAACTACCAGGTAGTACCACATTTAGTGACATGGAGAGTCTGGGTGACAAACTCAGCATGGCACGCTGACCTGGCTGGAAGAAATTTTGTCCTTGATTCCTTTCATGGAGTTGTCACTTTTACTCACCATCATAAAGTGATTTCTGCTTTTAATGAGTTTATTCAAACAGCTATTCCATTCAAATACCCAGAAGACGTGTTCCTCACTTGGTATTGGTTCCAGAATTTCGACTGCTCATTGTCTGCATCTGACTGTTCACTGAAGGACTGTACACCTAATGCCTCTCTGGCATGGCTGCCTGCAAATCATTTTGACACATCCATGAGTGAAGGGAGCTACAACACATACAATGCTGTGTATGCAGTGGCCTATGCACTCCAAGAGATGTTTCTTCAGCAAGATCAAGCACAACAAATCGAAAGTGGAGACACTACAGAGTTCACCCCCTGGCAGGTAACTTTTTTTAACTGTAAGGCTGACCCTGTTATCAAGATCATTTTTAGGACTTTTCATAATAGATCAAAAGCAGTAAACAAAATCCTTTCTATGAAATCAAAAATATCCAGTACTGATTTTATTATTATGACAAATTTTGATATAGAGATTACTGAAAATCATTCCTTTGGTTGTAGAAGATGTTAATATTCTGACTTCTTAAAGTTTTTTTATTAAAAAATTGAAACTTTCCACTTTTAGTTTCAAAAGAAATTCTTTATGCGCCCAAACATGTTATATACTACAGTGGATATTTTATATAAAAATATATTTGCTTCTATAGCTATTTCAGTCTGATAACATCATTTTTCAGGAAGATGCCATGGGAAAAATCACAAAAATCTGAGTGGAAATACTTACCATACCTGTGAACCATGTATTTGCATTTTTTTTTTTTTTTTGAGACAGGGTCTCACTTTGTGGTTCAGGCTGGCCCTGAGCTCAGCCTCACACTCACATCCCAGCAATCTTCCTGCCTCTGCTTCCTGAGTGTTGGGATTACAGGTGTGAGCCACCACGCCCGGCACTGTGGTATGTGGTACTGGTTGCTGCTGGGGTGAGTCTCCACGTCCAGTATGGTATGTGGTTACCGGGGACTGAACCTGGGTCCTTGCACTTGCAAGACAGGTGCCGGAACCACTGAGCTAACTCCCCGGCCCCCACATAGTTTGTTTTTTTTTTAATATATCTTTTCTTGAACCTGAAATTTTAGAAAACTTTTGATGTTTAATTTATTCTACTTTGATTCCTGTCTTAATGTTCCACTGTGAACAAGGAATAAAGATAATTCAAAACTCTCCCCAGTTCAGACTTTGCTTCTTAACATTAGGACCCAATACATCTTAAGATAGCGCATCTGTTTTAGCTCCACCCCTTTCTGAAGGACCTTCAGTTGGATAGTCCTGTGGGAGAACAAGTAAACTTTGACAAGAAAAATAAAATGGATGCAAAGTATGATATTCTCAACTTTTGGAATTTTCCGGAAGGCCTTCAACTCAAGGTGAAAATTGGAGAGTTTTCCCCTCATGCTCCACTTGGTCAACAGTTGTCTGTGTCTGAGGAGATAATAGAATGGGCTGTAGGAATTACTGAGGTGAGTTGGATCTGCACTTCATGCATTTTATTAGACAGAAATAAGAAAACTTGTATATTTTGTACCCCACCATATTGGCCATATATGTTTACAAATTGAAATTTAACAATTTTCCTTTTAATAAAAATAATTTTCTTGCTTTTCCAATTTCTGATGAATGGGAATTAAGTTCATTTACTTACCCATAGTTTAGTCAATATTCATATTTTTATCATTAAATAAATATAAATTGACAATATTTGGATTTATGCATTTCAAAAAGTTATTTGTTACAAGGATTGTGGAACAATAGAAAAAATAGAATAGAAAGTATAAGTTAGAAGAGTTATCAATACCCATCTGACTGTCCTCAGACTCCCCGCTCTGTCTGCAGTGAAAGCTGTGGTCCTGGATTTAGGAAATCCCCTCAGGAGGGAAAACCTGCCTGTTGTTTTGATTGCATCCCCTGCCCAAAGAATGAGATCACCAATGACACAGGTAAGAGGAAACTTCTCAGTTTTATGAGAATCATTTGATTCTTTCTTTTGTTTCACATTACTCCAAGAAAAGAATAAACTTTGAACAGAAGAGCAAAGGAAAATTCTTTCTTACTTTATTCAACAATTTACCTCTGTAATGTTATATTTACAAACCACACTCACTGTCCTGAGCTATTTCAGTTTTTTTTTCCTTTTGATTTCCTGGGAATGGAATACAGTTTATCACTAGGAAACATCCTCAGGCTATTTTAAAATATAATTTTAATTTAATATAATTCAAGTAGATATTAATAAAGAAGATATGAAAGCTGTTCTATGAAAAATAAATTTTCATTAAAAAATTATTAGAGAACAACAATTGTAAATACAATATGCATTATCATCTTTTTAAAAATCTTTATTGGTACATTAAATATACACATCATGATTGCACTCCAGATTATTATCTTTTTTGTCAGCTGGTTTCCTAATACCACTATACCTTTTTTGTATAACACAATATCTTGTGCTTAGTATAATTTTGAACAGTTTCTCCCTATGTCAAAAAATTTTTTTGACCTTATTTAAATTTTCAGTTTTTCATACCATAGAGATATTTACATATATGTGTTTGATTTTTTCCATAAACAGTATGCATTTAAATTGAAAAATGACTGTGAAAGACATATTATTATTAATCCCTTTCAATTCACATCTGCTCACTCTTATCATGATTCTGCCAAGTTTGTGCAGAGTTTTTGACAGGCATTTTTATTTTCACTGTTTGGCTGCAACATCTTCAAAGTATTTCACATTCATGAAATCTTGACTTTGGGGAAGAGTCAGAAGGAGAGTTTGATCAGTTTCAGTGAACAGGTGGCAAGGATACATTATATTGTTCCACAGTCTGCTTTTTCATTAGCAGCAAGGTCCACTCAATATCTAAACACAGCTCAAAGAGACACAAAAGAGGAGTTGGGAGAACTGATTCAGAAAGCGGGAAGAATTATTTGATAAGATCTTTTGAATAAGAGGAAATTTTACACATTATATACTATATATATATGTGTTTATTTTCCATAAACAGTATGTATTTAAATTTTTAAAAATGACTGTGAAAGACACATTGTTATTGATCCCTTTCTCTATATATATATATAATATATATATGTATATATATAATATATATATATTATATATAATATATATATATTATATATGCATATATATGTATACATATATATACACTTATATATATAATATATATAATTATAGGAAATCATAATTTAATATTTTATCAATTTTGTAGTGTTTGAAGCCCTCACAATGAAGCATATAAGCATTTAAAATCACACTAATACTGATCACTCAACTCCTTCACAAAAATGGCAAAGTGAAGAACAAGGTATTGTATATCAGGAAGTAATATGAAACTCATTTTACACAAACAGATATCCTAATTTCTGTTTCATTACAAAAAACAACAAGACAAAAATTCACCATATGACTACTTCTGTTACAATGGAAATTCTGCCCAGTATAACACTTTCAGGAAAAAAAAGGAAAAGAGAAGAGTTCTCAGGAAGAATTTAATATGACTGTCCTTAGTTGCCAATGTTTGTAGTATATAAGTATAAAATCCTAGTGAATTAATTGGGTGGTGATTAAATAAAAGATTTATATCAAAATAATTCTAGAATCCATTTATGCAACATTCAAAGATGGACTTTATAAGATAGTATTTACTATATTCTATAGTATGAAATATCTACTGCTAAATACTTTTGGTGTCTAAAAATATCCTAGCAGTAAATTAATGGAAACTGTTTACAAAAATGAAGCCAAAATAAGTGGTCTGGTAAAACATGGCTGTGTAAAGAAGATTAGTGAAGAAAAGTATTAATACTGATGAAGTGGATATGCTGACTCTATGCTCCACAGGCTACATACAACGATGTATTCTTCTGAAAATTACTACCTTATATAGCGTGACAAACTGTACACTTCATGAAGTACTACTGATAATGTCTGCTTCCCTGAAACGTTTCAAATTGTGTTTTTAATGACTGATTGCAGATCACATGAGAACAGCAGACATGCCTACAGATGGTAATATAAGTAGAGCAATGTGCTTTGTGAAAAGATAGAATTACATTTACAGATATGATGGTTGATTAAAAACAATTTTCTTTCAATAACATCACAAGTAAAATGTCCAGTGCAAATGAGTAAATGTCTTCTATACCATATATTGCACGTCTAAAAAATGACAGGAATTTGTGTCATTTAATTATGAACACCTCAGGGTAGGGTTAAGAATAGGAGAAAAACCTGAAATTAAACTGATAATGAGTAAAATATCTCCCTAGGCATGGAGCAGTGCATGAAGTGTCCAGATCACCAGTACGCCAACAGTCAGAGTAAACAGTGTCTCAAAAAATATGTCACTTTTCTGGATTATGCAGATCCGTTGGGGAAGACTCTGGCAGGAACAGCCCTTAGCTTTACTGCTCTTGCAGCTGCTGTTCTCACACTATTTGTGAAGCACCGAGACACTCCCATAGTCAAAGCCAACAACAGGGCTCTCAGTTACATCCTGCTCATCTCCCTTGCCTTCTGCTTCCTCTGCTCCTTACTCTTCATTGGCCGTCCCAACACAGTCACCTGCATCCTCCAGCAGACCACATTTGCAGTTGTGTTTACCGTGGCTGTTTCCACTGTCTTGGCAAAAACTGTCACTGTGGTTATGGCCTTTAAAGTCACTGCTCCAGGGAGAAGGATGAGGCAGCTGCTAATATCAGGGACACCTAACTACATAATCCCCATCTGCTCCCTCATCCAAGTCATTCTCTGTGGAGTCTGGATGGGAACAAATCCACCCTTCATTGACACAGATACACACTCTGAACATGGCCACATCATCATCGTGTGCAACAAGGGCTCCCTTACTGCTTTCTACTGTGTCCTGGGATACCTGGGCTCCCTGGCCCTGCTGAGCTTCACTGTGGCTTTCCTGGCCAGGAACCTGCCTGACACCTTCAATGAAGCCAAATTCCTGACTTTCAGCATGCTGGTGTTCTGCAGTGTGTGGGTGACCTTCCTGCCTGTGTACCACAGCACCAAGGGGAAGGTGATGGTGGCCATGGAGGTCTTCTCTATCTTGGCCTCTAGTGTAGGTCTTCTGGGTTGCATCTTTGGTCCAAAGTGCTACATTATTGTGTTAAAAGCGCAAAGTAATTCTTTGCATGAATTTAGAGATAAAGTACATTCTGGAAGAAAGAAGCCTTCTTAAGTAGAACATATTCTTGCAATAACTCTATAAGTATTCTAATACAATTCTGAATGATTTTCCAAGTTACATATAAGACTAGAGTATTGAATTTCCTTGAATAATCAAGGAAAATTTTCTGTTTGGTTTAACAGCATTATAGTTCCTACCAGTTGTAATAATTTATTTTAGAATTTGAATTCAGGATTTTTGTTCCATCATATTCTCTACAATGAACCTAATGTTTTTTTTCTCGATTTTCATGTATTATTTGATTTAATTTGTTTTCCTCCTGTCTGTAATTTATTTTAGTAGTATTAATGTACTCTCTGTTATATATAGATAAATATCCCAGATCTCCATTATATATCATTGGTTTTATCTTTCCAATACTATGTTTTTAATATGATGCTATGAGTATTATTTAGTAGCTGTTCATGTACTTTTCCTCACATTTTCCATTTTTAATGATCTTCAGGTGTTTTGTAAAATTTCTCCCTCAGGTGATCTTTAAATTGTTGCAATTTGTTCCTCATATGTAATCACAAATATTTCTGAATATGATATGACAAGATATTGAATTTATATGCCAGCTTGGGGGAGAATGAAGAACTATGGAGAAGTGATAATTTTTTCTATTCTTTTACATTTACTCTCATTAGGTATTATTTATTATTATGAGACATGGTTCTCTATGTGTCTTTCTTGTACTCAGTATGATTACACATACATGATATACATGAAACAAGTTATTTATCACATGACACCTTGAACACTCTTTGAAATTTGAAGAGTTAAATAATGAGTAGCCCACCAAACCATAACTACTTAGCAACCATTTTCAGGGGACCAACTTGTTGTCTGTTGTGTTCTCACCACATACGGAGGCTCTGTGGCAGACAGGCAAAGTCATGTAATCTGTAGCCTGAAAATACTGGGTGTGGGCCACAAGGCTTCTTGTAAGAACAGGATAGCATTGGTTCCGGCACCTGTCTTGCAAGCGCAAGAGCCCAGGTTCGATTCCCTGGTAACCACATACCATACTGGGTGTGGAGACTCACGCCCAGCAGCAACCAGTACCACATATCACAGTGCCGGGTGTGGTGGCTCACACCTGTAATCCCAGCACTTGGGAGGCAGAGGCAGGAGGATTGCTATGATGTGAGTTTGAGGCTGAGCTCAGGGCCAGCCTGAACCACAAAGCGAGACCCTGTCTCAAAAAACCTAAAAAAAAAAAAAAAAAAAAAAAAAAAAAAAAAAAAAAAAAAAAAAAAAAAAAAAAAAAAAAAAAAAAAAAAAAAAAAAAAAAAAAAAAAAAAAAAAAAAAAAAAAAAAAAAAATGATAGCATTGCATTACACATAAATTTCCTAGATAATTTTTCATCCTGATTTTTGGCATTTAACATAGATCCCTAGATATATTTTACACTATTAGGCATGATGTGGCAAATTTTGAATGCATCTAGCCTTGAGTTATACACCATTCTGCAGGAGACTTACAATAAAATTTCCTTTTCAAACTGGGCTTCTTGAAGTTATTTTAGAACCACCTGCACAATCCCAATTCAGAGACAGTTTCCTTTCTAGCATTCCTAGAGATGAATGGAATACTTGGTGCTTGTTGAAGAATGAAAGAGATCCAAAGGTGAATTATAATGGAACACCTGGTGGGAAATTCCTGGGGCTGGCCTTTTTTATGTGATATTGACCTGTCTTGTTAAATTATGATCCAAAGAGATATTGTATGGATGCCTCAAAAGTGCAGAATCCACTAAGGAAAGGTGACTGTTTCTGGTAATATTTATATATTATAAGGTTGCAGAAAGTGTGAGGGTGCTGTGTGTAGTAAGATTCACTACTGAGCCTACACAATCTGTTCAGGTCAAAACTTGGGATTCAGCTAAGTTGGATAACTGGTAATCACCTTTTGAGCACAAGGACATCCTGAAAGTGACCTATCATGAAGGAAAATACTCCTCTTTGTTAATAAACAAAGTGATTTAAAGGAAGGCTTCATGGATCACAGTGGCTGTGGAATGGTCAGTTTCATGACACAAGGAAGGCAGGCTGAATTCTAGGCTCAAAACTCTGCAAAGATAACTAACCAGAAGAGGAAGAATCAGGGAACAAAGATGTAAAATGCCTGTGCTCAGGGTAGAGAGAATCAGGAAGGTGGAGACAGTAGTTTTTTTTTTTTTAATCCTGCAGACCATGTTCAAGCTGGAGTCTAAACTCAAATTGATGTGGGGAGGAGATCTGGCCACAAATCTGGAATTCAAGCAGGAGTAGCGCTTGGGAGGCTGTTCAGCCTGAACTCTTTCTTGTCAGTTAAGAGGCTCTTCACTCAGGGTACAGAAGGTGGGGGTGAAAATACTTATTTCTCTGTGAAAACTTCTCAGAACACACTGAGTAGCATCTTGGCTCACTGGTATATTTACTTTTGGATTCTTTGCTCTAAGGTTATAATTTATCTAACTGGTACATTGAAACATTTTCATCAAGAGGAATAAGATTCTTTTTAATCACCAGTTACAAGGTTAATTTCTTTCTGCTGTTTCCTGTATACACTGATGTACTTTGTCATTCAGTACAGTAGATGACTACTGCTTGGAGAACTCACATTGGAATTTAGCACTTGGGAAAAGCTTTAAAAACAGATATTATACAATTTGAGTGCCTTTAAAGCATTTAAACTTAAGCAGCAAGTAGAAGAGGAGTTACTCAAGAGTATAAATCATACATATGAGGATACAGTTTAAGCAAGGATTCTACTTGATTTTTCCTGTGAGTATTGTAAAATAAGGACAGAATCAGAAGTCATGAAAAGTAATCAGGGAAGTTTTCTGAAAGATGAGAATTGAAAGTATTTTATACGTTCAATTATTCTTCATCATCTGTAATATTGAATCGGCTCTAAATCCACAGAGGTTAAACTCAGAAAGCCATGCAGTCTGAAGAGCACTGAGTCCACCAGAAGAAATGGGCACCTTTCCCACAGTGACCCAATCACCATGTGTCCTATCAAAAGCTCATTTGTCCTGCAACAGCAGCACAACCTTCAAAGTGCTTTCACACAGAAGCTCTCCCTGAATTCTTATGACTCCATATAGTGGGGATAATAAGCACAATTTTATAAAGGTGTAAACTGGAAGCTGAATGGTGTAGAAAGAAAAAAATTGCCAGTAACATTCTTAAAATGAACTCCTCAAATTACAAGAGTTTCTCTTGAATTAGAATATTCTGGAAAAATCTTCCCTTCATGGGGAAAACAAGTTTGATGTGTAAAACATACATTGTAGACATTTCAGTATAGAATTGAAATATAAAATTTAAATGAGAGGTGAAATGAATATTATGCCTATGATTGTAATATTTTCCAAGACATATTTGATTGTCTTTGTACAAATGATAAAATGTGCCTTTTTACATTGTCAGCAGAAAACAAATCAAACTTATTATTTAATTTTTGGTTATGATTCAATGTTGTGATCCTTCCCAGTGTGAGGAGAAGAAGGTCACCTTACACCTTTGTAATAAAATAAAACATTTGCTAAGAAAATAAATCAGACTGTCTTACTTACACATAGGATTTCTATAGTTAGAAAATAAGTGGTATTTGTTTTAAGAGAAATGATTATCCTGTCCAAGTGCTTTGTATGCATAATGTACCAATAAAGATAAGAAACAAAGAAAAATTGATTCTGACTTCCTGGCTGCCATGACTGAAATAAATTTATGCCACAGCAAGTCCTTCTCCCACATTGCATCTGTTTGGGAACCAGCCAACTATGGTCTGAAATCTCTGAGGAGCCAACTCATGTGTTCTTTCATTTTCCTTTTTAGTTTCCTGTTTCCATGTCTGTGGATCTAAGTTCCAGAATCAGAACTGGCCTCTGAAAAATATGAGTGCAAAATTCTGGGAAGACTCTGGACTCTTCTTTGGCTTATTGTAGGACTGGAGCAGTTGTTTTGAAAATTGGAATTTAAAAACACCATCAAGTGACTGCATTTAATGTTTTATCAGAACTTTCTTCTCTAAATACAGTTAGTAGGCACTGTATATTTTTCCACCTTTTCCCCTCCATTTCTGGGAACTGAAGTCAGGACTTTGTTTTCCAGTCAGGTGAAACACTGCTGATCTGTATCTCTAGCCCAAAACTGCACAGTTTTGGAAAGCATTCAATGACTTTCAACTACCTTTAAATAATTTATGTTGACCTTAAATGTGTAAGATATTTTCCAGCATAAGTGCTGTCTTTTGGTCCACTGGCAAACACATATATTTCAAAAATATAGATTCCTGAATCAAACTACTTCTGGTAGATTTGTCTATGTTCATTGTTTTGTGAAACTCTTTAAACACCTGTATATTAGCAAAGGAACAGTTTATTGTTGGGTTGTAAGAGTTGTGGAGCAAATAAATTTAAAGTCAACTTGTCTACGCTTTGATGGTAACTATGAAACCCTGTACAGATCTATCACTGAAGAGCATGTCTTTATGCAACAAGTAACTTTGTAGTTGTGGGAGAATTTTATATCTGAGCTCACTCACACACAAGCAAGAAAGAAGTCTTTATACGATCCAGTAATTGTTTTTTTTTCATTCAAATCTTTATTAGTACGTTATAAATACACATCATCATCACATTCAACATTGAGAGTTTGTTCTCATTTTTCCCCTTTCCCCCACCCATCCTTCAAACCCCCATCCCACCCACTATAAACATAAGCTTTGTTTCTTTTTTTATTACTATCACATTATTTTTCCCTCATTATTTACCCCTATACCCTCTTTCCTTTTAAATATTTTCTATATCACAATATAATTGATATGTGAAATAGATATTATTTTAATTTCTTCTAAAAATTAAAAAGAAAAAATTTACAAAACTGCCATTGTTTTCTTTAATTACATATACAGCTCCATAATATTGACATTCTAATGAAGTTATGCTAAAATTTATTATTTTCCAAATATAAATGTGCAAATATCACTAATGGTGTTCTACTAGATTAAGAGATAATCATTTATCAACTATTTTATCCTATTACCTAATGGGTAATATCTAGGATATTAATTCTTGGATATTCATCATAGTCAATAGAGAACCCTGGAAAGGTCCCTCATTTTGCTCACAGGACCAGACCAGATCCATAATTACACTTCCAATACTGTAGAGAAATGCACAGCAGTTCTTACAGCAGAAACATGGGCAACTTCTGTCTGGATGGGATCACTGCTAGGATCTGTAAAATTCCAGAGGAAAACGTGATGGAAGATGGAGATTTTAATCTTTGGTGAAATTATTAGGTTTCTAAGGAGAAGGAAATGCGTTTTACTCCTTTTGTGTTTTCCCAAAGTCAATCATTTCAAAAGTTAGAACACAGAGACTTGTGACTCACCCAAACTTTCATAATTTCCAGTAAATTAGGAAAACACACAGCTTTTCTAGATCTCTTATCTTTGATAATGATCAGTTACATGCATAAGGACCTTAGGAATCATTGGAAGAATATATCTGTACAAATCCCTCTGCCTATATCAAGCTGTTGTTTAACACAATTTAAGTTTAGAATCGGCACTTTACCTATTCCCTTCTTTATATCATTTCTGTGCTTTTCTCCAAGTTAACCTGTAGTTCTTTTGAACCTATGTTGACTGAAAATGGTCAGTTTCTCATCAGAACATTTAATAAAGACATGTTTCTTGCTTTTGGTGTGGTCTGGTTGATGCCTCATTTCAGCTGGAACTGGCCGGGATCGCTTATCACAGAAGGTGAGAAAGGTGTCCAGATGGACACAGTATGAGAGTCTGTAAGTCATTTAGAAAAATTTCAATTAATATCTGGGCACATTTTTTTTTGCTACAGAGATTTATCCTCATAGAGAGGGATGCATAGAGAGGGATACTTATGTTTTATAACTTTATTTTAAAAATTGACTTTATTGGTACATTTTATATGTATATCATGATCACACTGAACATTAATAACTTGTATCTAACAACTTGTGCATATTAATAACTTGTGCATAATATATCTTGATTCTCATTTTTTCTCCTTTCCCCTGCCCTCTTACCAACCCCCAGCCTCTGTGCATAACCTTTGCTTTATTTTTTTAATTATTAAATTTATCTTTCCATTCTTTACTTTCCCTAACCACTCTTTATACATTTTGGCAGTCATTTTCACCTTCATTTTTCATACTAGGGAAAAAATATGATACTTAATGTGTGTCCTATTCATTTCATTTTGTCTATCACTTCAAGGCACATCTATGTGGATGTAAATGACTCAAATTTATCATTCTTTATAGAAGAGTTAAACTTCATCTTATTTTAAAAAACTCACATCTTGATCCTTTTGTGGGTCATACTGGGAAAGCGACACAGAGACTGATGTTCAGTGAACCCTGGAAAGAAAGGCCCCAGCACTCCTGACACAACCTTCTTGCAACTGGTACCACACCAGAAGCATAGAGAATCTCCATTTCCTTGTGGGCCAGACTGGACACTACTGTTGCATAGGGAAGAGCTTCCAGATACACCACCTACTTTTCTGTGAACACTTAACAAGTGAGGCATGTGTGCTGGTACCTAAACAGAGGCCTTTTGGTGCATTGCTCCACTCAGCTCACCACGTTGAAGAAACACTCACTGGAAGAGTGAGTGAATCTTTAGCTAATGCTTAGCTAATACTTGAAATTCCCCTGAGATCAAGTAGTGTAGGAAAAAATATTTTGAACAAAACCATAATCACATGAGAACTAGCAGAAATAATCAACAACTGGGATCTTGTCTAAATAAAAAAGATCTGCACAGCAAGAGAAACCACCAACAGAGTTAAGAGATAATCTATATTGTGGGAAGAATCTTTACCATATGTTTCTCAAAGTACAACTACCTAGAATATAGAGAGAACTCTTAAAAATCAAACCTCCTAGATTTAAAGACTCAGTTCAAATATTGGCATCTGAAATGAACACACACTTCTCAGACAAAGAAGAAGAAGCAACAAGAGGCCTGCAAAACCAGACTGAGTGGGCAGCGTGTGGTGGGTGTCAGGCAATGAGTCCCCAAAAGAAGAGCCCTCAGCCCAATAAACATCATTCAGTGCCAGAGCTTTACTATGACCAGGGAAAGACTAGAAGGCTTTGGAAACTCCACTTTTTTTGGAACCAAACTGGACACAACTATTGCATGGGGAAGAACCTCCAAAAACACAACCTACTTGTATGTGAACACTGAATAAGTGTGACAGCAGTATTAGAATCTAGGCAGACCTTCAGTAAGTTCCTCCACCCAGTCTACCACATTAAAAAAAAATTCTGGAAGAATGAAGGAATCCTGTTGACCATAGACTAATCAACTTCAATTTTGGTGCCACTGATCATATTATATAAAGGAGACAACAGATCCACATCATGAAGAATTATTTTGGTGGCATATTTGTAGTTGTGTTTTGTAGTTGTTGTTGTTTTTGATGTTGCTGTTGTAATTCTTTTCCTTACTTTTCTCTGACCTAACTTTGTTTTAATCTCTCTACACTATTGTTGCCAAATCTATCTAGTTTCACAATTTTTCTCCTCTAAATTGCTCTCATTTTTACAGAAGAGGAAATAGTCTCCTGCTAGCCTGCTCTTGCTGGGTACCTCTATTATTCTCTTGTTCCATCATCCTCTCCTGTCCTCCAGTAAGAATCAGTACTAGAAGTTAATATGATTCTATCTTCCCTAATTTCTCTTGTTTGGGTAATATTATATGACAGTGAACAAAGTTCATAGTTATCCTGTGATTGTTAGTTGATACTGTCTTTTATTTGTCCCTTTTGTCTCTTTTGTCCTGTAGCATTTAAGAGGTCCCTGAGGTCTATGCAATCTCTATAGATATTCTTACCCTATTTCGAGTCTCTCCCTCTCCCATATATCTACCTATCCTGTTCCCAGTGACCTTTTATTCTCAAAGGATAGTACTTCTATACTGAAGGGCCTATATATTATATTTCTGGTTAATTCCAAATTTTACCATATGGTTACACATATAATTCATGAGGTTAAAGGTATCAAGATAGTATTTGCCAAAGTTTATCACTTCCTGGGCTATGTTGGATACTATTGATGATACTGACTGTATTATGTCAACAAAGATAATGTGATTGTTCCACTCAAATACTTCCCATGGTGTGCCACAATTGAGATTACTTATGGGCCATTAGAGATTCAAGGAGGACAGCCAAGAAAGTAGCCATTTTCTAATGGTTCAAAATAATAGGAAGAGATTTGTAACAAATGTTGCCCAGACAGTAGGGAAAGAAATAAATCAATAACATCAGCAACTACAAAATAATAGAAAGAAGAAAAAAATTAAAACCCTTGAACAATGATCATCACTACAGAGAAATCCAGGAAAAGGGTAAATAGAGCAAATTGAAGCTCAATTACCAGGATCCCTGAGATGGCAACAAAAAAAAATCTACTAAATGGAAATCAGAGGGCTGTGGATTTAGCTCAATGGGTCTAGCATCTGCCTTTCAAATGAAAGGTGCTGAGTTCAGTCCCCAATAATCACATACAACAATGCTGGGCATGGTGACTCATATCCACCAGCAATCAGTATGCCATACCACAATGCTGGGCTTAGTGGCTCATTCCTGTAATCCTAGAACTCAGGAGGAAGAGGCAAGAGGATTGTTGAGTTCAGGACTAGCCTGAACTACAAATCTAGACCTTATCTCAAAAATCTTGAAAAAAAAAAGGAAATCAGAAATATTCTCTGAAATAAAAACAGAAATACAGTACACAGTGAAAGATATTATTAATAACACTAAAATTAGAGATCAGGAACATGCTAGAATCTCAGATAGCAAAAGCAATAGAAACTGTTAAGCACCTTCAAGCAGAATTCCAAATGATTTAAAATGAAATGAAAGCTTGCAAAGCAAAATGAATGAATGTGAAGACTGAATTTTAGACCAATATGATAGAATGCTGCCAATGAAGATGAGAGGAATAATTTATTTAAAATAACAAGAGACTATGGGAGATTAATCCAACAACTCCTAGACAGTATAAAGAAGAATAACAAGAAACTGATTGAAGTCAGTGAAGTAGCAGGAGACAATGCAAAATATATTTAAAAAAAAAAACTGTTCACAAATATGATGGCAGAAGACTTCACAGGAAAAGGAAAAGAAATGGACATACAGCTAAGTAAGGCATGCAGAACTTCAAAATGCATGACATAAAAACTAAGTATATACTAGTATATACCTAGGTATATAATTATCAAGATTTCAGATATCGAACAGAAGAACAAAGTATTGAAAGCTGTCAGAGAAAAGCAAAAGCACATATAAATGGAGGTCCACCAGGATCACAGAAGACTTTTCAACACAAACGTTCAAGACAAAGAAAGCCTGACATGAAGTGCTTCAAGCCTTGCAGGAAAACAAACTCCAACCTAGACTGATGTATCTTGAAAAACTATCTGAAACCTGACAATGAAATAAGATACCTCCACAACAAAGAATACTAGAAAAGTTTGCAAATACAAATCCTGCACTCCAATAAATTCTAAAGAATAACTTGGGAAAAAAAAAACAGTGAATATCACAAAACCATGACATCCAGCACAGTGCACTAATGGGGCAAGATAAGAAACTGAATGGAAAGGTGCAAAAGCAAGGAGTAAAAAATCATTAACAGGAAAAGATCATGGAGGGACTGAATCAGTTCATATCAGTCATGAACATTAATGTGAGTGGCTTCAATGCATCAAATAAAAGACAGACTGGCAGAATGTATTAAGAAGCAAGATCCTACAATATGCTATATAAAAGAAACACATCTAAATTAGAAAGAAATACATAAACCGAAATTAAAAAGATGAAAAATAGTTATCTGTGTGACAGAATGCTGCAAAAAGCAGGAGTGATTATACTATTTGGAAACAAATTAGATGTCAAACCAACACTAATTCGGAGAAAAAAAGTATAATACCTCCTTGTACAAAGAACAATCCAAAAACAAAGAGTTGACATTCATAAATATTTATGTACCAACTTCTAGTGCACCCAACTATATAAAACAAAATTTAATATATGTTAAAAATCATTTAAGCACTAATATCATAGTCATAGGGAACTTTAATACCCCATTGTCACAAAGAGACAGATGAACTGGACAAAAATTTAATAATCAAATATTTGAACTGACCCAAACTTTTGAACAAATGGCCTTTATAGATGCCTAAAGAGTATGCAACTCCACACAGTCAGAATACACATTCTTCTAAGTTGCTCATGGATCATTCTCAAAAAATAGATCACATGTTAGTTCACAAAACATATTTAAATAAATGCAGAGGAATTGAAGTTATCCCCTGTATATTGTCTGACCATCATGCCTAGAAATTGAAGCTGAAGAGCAAAAGTAATTCCAAGATCTTCACCAACATATGGGAACTGAACAACACTGCTGAACAACCAATGGGTCACATAAGACATTAAATTAGAAATTAAACAGTTTCAATAATTAAAGGATAATCCCAATGCAACATATAGGAATCTATGGGACACAATGAAACAGTTATACTATGGAAAGTCACAGTAGGGAATTCCTACACAAGGAAAGCAGAGCAAGCTCCTGAAAACAATTTAATGGTAACCTCTAGCTACTAGAAAAAGAGGAGCAAGATAAACCCAAAGCTCATACTAGGGAGATCATAAGAATCAAAACAGGTCAATGCAATGGACAATAAGAGAATGATACAAAAAAACTAGTGAATCAGAGTTGGCTCTTTGAAAGGACAAACAAAGTTGATAAACTCTTAGTCATCCTTATCAAATGTGGAAGAGGTTCAAATCCATGCTATTAGGAATGAGAAGGGGAAATCACCATAGATCTAGTGGAAATCTAGAGGATAATAAATACTTACTTTGAAAGTTTATACTCCATTAAGGTGGAAAACATAGATGAAATTGATACATTCAAAGAATTAACTCCATTACTCCTCAAACTTTTTAATTAAACTAGAAACAAAGCAGTACTCCCAAATCCTTTCTTGGAAGCAACCATTATATTGTTTCCAAAGGGAGAAAATGACCCAACTAAAGAAAATAAAAGAACTATAGGCCAATCCCTCTAATGAACATTAATGCAAAAATCCTCAATAAAATATTGGCAAACAAATACTGAGAATAATCAAGAAGATCATATAGCTTGACCCAGTTGGATTCATCCTCTGGATGCAAGGATGATTCAGCACATGTAAATCAATAAACATAATACACTACATTAACAGACAAAAGAACAAGACCATATGGTCACCTCAATAAATGCAGGAAAAACATTAACAAAATCTGAAACAGAAAATTGGAATACATGCACCTGGTCTTAACCTAATAAAATCTCTTTACAAGAAACCAACAACCAGCATCATTCTAAATGGTCAAAAACTGAACCCTTCCACACTAATACAAGGAACAAGATAAGAATGTCCACTAGCATCATTCTTGTTCTGTATAGTGCTGGAAACACTAACCACAGCAATTAGACCATAGAAAAAATAGAATGAATAAAGATAGAAAAGGAAGAAATTAAACTGTCATTGTTTCCTACCTAGTTCCCTATAAAAAAGATCCTAAATCTCAACAAAGAACTTCTACAAATAATCAGAAAATGTAGTAACTTATCAGGATACAAAATTAATGCTCAAAACTCAATAGCCTTTTTATATACGAATAACAGACTCATTGACAGGGAAATTGGGGACTGAATTCCTTTCACAATGACATTAAAAAAATGAAATATTGAGGAATAAATCTGAGACAGAAAGTGATAGACCTCTACTCTAAAAACAACAACACTAAAAATGGAGATTTAAAACAATATCATAAAATGGAAAGACATCTCTTGTTCCTGTGTATGAAGAACCAGTGTCTTCAATATGGATATACTCCTATGACTTTAACTTTTGGTTTCTTTGTCTGTTTCTGAGACTTTCTTTGAGTTCTTTTTTGAAGTTTCTTCCTGAGATTATTTGGGAGGTAGAATTCTATATTTTGAAGTGTTGTCTGGAGGCTTCGTGGGGTTGAGTTTTTTTAATTTTTTAGTTTTTATATGGGTATGAAGGTTTTTAAGAGCTTATATGAGGTTTCTATGTGGGGCTGAGTATTTTTACAGTATTTTTTAGAATTCTTTGAGGATTTTTTGAGTTGTATATGAAAGGTTGAATATTATTGAGGGAATTTTTGAGGACTTGTTGAGGTTTTTTTTTTTTTTAAATTATCTTCATTGGTACATTATGAATACACCTCATATTGCATTAAACATTAAGAGTTTGTACCAGAGTATGACATGACTTGATTCTCATTTTTTCCCTTTTCCCACTGCCCTGCATTCCCCAACCCCTATATACACAATCTTTGTTTTATTTTTTCTTCATTATTACCACATTCATTTCCCCTCGTTATTTACCCTTACACTCTTTCCTTTTAAATATTTTCTACTTCACAATATCAACTATACATACTACAACTCTTTTACAACTTCATTTACTCATACCAGAGAAAAGATATGATATTTACACATCTGTGAGCTATAATCACTGTCAATGGCTTTGATGCACCAATTAAAAGACACAGGCTGACAGGATGGATTAAAAGGTGAGATCCAACAATATCCTGTGTAGAAGAAACACACCTAATTGCTATGCAATTTAGGTTGGCCTCAAACTAACTGTTTGCTAGCTGATCTCAGATTCATAGCTATCCTGTATCTCCAACTTCTGAACTACTTCTGTAGCTCATGTTGAACTCCATTACAGGCATGGGCCACCAGAGTGCTACAATAAAAAAATTATTGAGATTTTAGACATTCATTTTTTTCACACAAAAATTTGAAGCTCATATACTGGTAATTGGAAATACATTTTTATTTTCACTACCTGCATCTTCAAATTGAATTAAAGGGGACCTATTTGGAAATATTTTCTTAAGCTTAATAGATTTTTAACATATTTTAGGCTTAATAATATAAAAGAATTAGAAACTTCCTTTCCATTTTTTTTTTTTACTTTCTACTTTGCTTTTTTGAGATACGATTTTTGTATATAGCCTACACTGATCTCAAACTGCTTTTGTAGCTCATATTGAACTCCATATAACTTCAATCCTCCTGCCTCAGCCTACTAAATGCTTGGATTAAAGGCTTATACTACCATGCCCAGGTCTTAATTTTCTTTAATCCTCATCATATTGTCTAATAATTCCACGACATCATTTTGCATACCACTATCACTACATCGATAGTAAGTAAAGTCTGTACTACTTGTGTTATACATTGAGTTATGACAAGTGTGTGTGGGGTATAAGGAGCATTGCTGGGGCCAACGCATTACTTTCACTGTCTGCAAAATCCTCTGAGTTTCACAGCTACGGACCCTAGCACATAGGACCCTCACCCTCAATATTTTAGGAGCTGGAAAGTAACATAAATGTTTCCCATTTCTTGGATTTTGTTTCTAACAGGGAAGATAAGAAACACGGAGGCTAATCTGAAGGAATGAGGGAAGATAATGGAGTTGGTTTTTCTTACTAGTAATTCTCAGAAGTTCCACATTTCTGACTTCTTCACATCCTGGGGTCCCATTGCTTTTTCCATTGCACCTTTAGCTACTCAGTATGCCCTATCAGGAATATTATCTGGCCTCAAAAACCTTCTGAAATGGGGGTGGAAACCTACAACTCCCCATAATTTTACACTGCATAGAAAACTGGCATACCATGAAAAATTCCATGGTCTGTCACCAATTACTGCACTACTGGTAGCTTTCTGTATCTTTCCAGTGGCTAGAGAGGACTCCAGGGATGTGGATATTCAGCATGGTGATATTGATTCTGGTGAATCAATTTCCCACATGGATTTTCTGCAACACATTGTCTAGAGCTCTCCATAAAACCAGTCTTCCACTTTTATCCCACAAGGATGTGTTCTTTTTCCTTTGTTTCATACCCCTAGACTATTTTTTTTTCCTAGTTTTTCTGTTTCAAATACTTGACTTCATTTTGATGCAAATATTTTCAGGAAACAAGTTCCATCATGGTCCAATTTTTCAGGCCCTGACTTTATCAGAGCTTCCTATCCAGGAAATGCCAAATTTTTAAATCAATCTGCTGTTTTGTTTATTCTTGCATCTCACTCTACTCCTTGCTAAAAAGCCTTCAACAATACCCATGGCACACTCACAACATTAGGCTTCCTTGAACTATCCTCTACCATATTAAATGGTTTTCTGCCTCAATTGGTCAGTGTTTACTGGAGAAAAACATAACACTAGTCATAAAAGTGGATGAGAATTTACAAGTTTAGCTAACAGTGGCTACTCCTAGAGGCAGATGTGAAAGGTTTCAGAGGACTTGTCTACACTTTGGAGATGAGAGGATTCAACAAGTATCTGGAGCACAATACTGTACCCATATGTGACTATATCAGGAAGGTGATGAGTCTGTGATAGAAGGCTAAAGAGTCTTCTAAAGAAACTGAATGAACTTTGCAAGAAGTGGAAGAGTTTTGGCTGGAAGCCATCATATACACTTCATGACAAAGGCAAAGAAGTGGTGTCTGAAGAAACAGAAGTTGATATTAGCTTCTTAATTTTCTCTTTATACCATTCAGGTGACATGGAACAAAAGAGTGTGTCCACCTCACCCAAGCTGTGAAAGTACTGAGTCAGTTTAGTTAAACTTCTCTTACTGAAGTTGACGCAATCAACCAGTAAACCATCATTAGTCTCATCCTCCCCAATATCTCAGGATATAAATGAGAGTATAACTCACTTGGCCATAAGTCCACCTGCCAATGGAATTTTTCTTCCAAACTGGAACCTCCTGTCCCCGACCTTTATTGTCTGCATTATTATTAGAATAATGGGTTTCTGACCTCTGAGAAGAATCTCCCAGAAAGATTCCCTCACAGCTTTCTAGAACTTCTCAAACTAGCCTAACCAAACCCTTCAAAGAGCCTCCCAGGAGTCAATTCTAAAGGTCTCTAAACAATATGGTCAAGCAGAGCTGAAAATTAACCCACCTGTAGAGAAAAATCTGACTTAAATCACTTTGTCATTACAGAGACACACTACAAAACACCAGCAACTTAACAGGAGAGATGTTTAGTTCATAGTTGGCAATCTCCAAGAGACAAAGGCCCAGTAGATGGCTTTTAGCATAGGGTTGTTGCTCCTAGTGTGATGACTGGGACACAAGGGAGGAAGGAAAAAAAGATAAAAACTTCCAGATCATACCCACAGTAACCTGACCCTTCTGAACAGGCTCTACCTTGTAACAAGAAGTCAGCTATATTACCCCCTAGTCCTATCACATTCCAAAGTTCCATCTACAATTGAATGATATCTACCTAGAAACACATGTAGCAACACATGGTCATAAATACAAAAAAATCCAGGAACTGTTGTTTATGTGTAGAAATTATCATCATAATGCATTCAACTATGGAATCAGTATGGTTAGAAAAATTGAGAGTTGGGAGAGGAAGTTAGAATAAAATCTCACAAATGAAATTTCATTCTATTGATCCTTATTTGGAACTCAAATAAATTAATGGCTCTCTAGACAATGAGAATGCTATGAGGATTATGAGTGTCTGCACACATCAGACATCAGTGGGCCTTACATGGGCTGCTCTGTGACCATCTGGAGCCACAGGTGAGAGAACTGGACATTAGCACTTTGATTTTTGGAGAACATGACACTCAGAACTCCTAGATGACCACGGCCCTCTGAGATCATTTCACCAAACAACTGACACTAAATCTTGTGAGGATCAATTTCCATAATCCCAAAACCAATCCGTGCCTGTGTCTCCCAGGTACAGATTTGGGACCAAATCTACCCAAGAGAAGGTAGCTCTTGGGACTTTGGTATCCATGGATTTGGATGAAATCATGTTGCCTGCATGATTCTTAAACATAATTTCTGACTTTGTTTTCTTATGGACAGGAGACCTCATATGCAGAACCCCAGGGCAGAAATGACTGCAGAGTCATGCAGGGACATGGACAATTCTCAGTTTCATCAGTCAGAGACATCAGAATGTTCACTGTACCCCACCAATCTGATAAAAATACACATCTGTACACATTAAATATGTGTACTTATCTGGCATTCACTGCAATTTCTACCTTTGCTCAGGATTAGGGCTCTGGAGCCCCTTCTGAGATGTTCCCTGTGATTATTATGTTTCTGCTACTACAGGTTCCTGTCCTTGTGTGCTATTATCCTTTTAAAACATGCTTTTCCAGAAGTGTCCACAAGGATGGAGATGTGGTGATTGGTGCATTATTTCCCCTTTATACATATTTACCTGCTGATGCTATTTATCAAAAAGTTAACAAAGAAACTGATCACTTCCTGGAGTAAGTACCTTCTTTCTTTATTCATTTCTGCTTTGTTATCAGGATGGACAGGGCCTGGAGGGTCTGTGGATGCACTTATTGACACTCTGGGTCTCCATCCATGTCCTGTCCTTCCAGTCACCTCTGTCCCTAGCTTACTCTGTCCCTGTTTTCTCTTCTCTCTGAAAGTGCAAACAGAACATTGTGTCTTTTCAACATTTTGAGCTAAAAGTTGAGGGAATCCATATTCTCCACATTTTTTCTTTACTCACATTTCTCCTCTTCCCTGAGTTGTCACTGCAGGGCATCTACTGGTGTCCCTTGAAAAAGCAATATAAGCCACAAAACTTATTCAGGACAGAAAATCTGCTATAAGTCATCCTGTCCAAGAAGTTTGCAGGTTGTTATTTCTTTTATTATGTATATAGTTCTTCATATCTGCAAAGAATAGCACCTGAGGTTTATAAGCCTCCTAGGTAACAACCTTCTTATTGCAGAAATTCAGCCACCCTTTCAAACACTGCCCGTCATTATTTCATGCCACGATGCTCCATGCTCCTGGAGCTGTCATCCACACCAGGGAGAAGAGGTGAGTGATCTGTACAATGTTCAGTCCTTAAAACCGATTCTGGTTCAATAGGAAGCATTCACACTCTCTGCTTTCAGATCTTAAAATGTCAGTTCTGCTGTAAATTGGTAAATGGATAAGGGCAAACATCACAGGATTCCAGGAGCCTACTTGTGCTTCTGGGAAAATGGTGATATAACTGAATGTGACAATTTTTATGGTGTTTTTCAGATACTAAAGCCCCAGATGTTTCTTAAGGGGCTGTTCACATTTTGGGACAAGAACATAAGGGTCAGGTCTTCAACTTTTACCCTAGTGTAGAAGAGACTTCTGTACTCACCTCATTTGCTTCTGTGTCCAGATGTTCAATTTTAAGTTTTCTTCAGGAACATTTTTCCCATCCTTTCATGATTATTATCTGTGTATAAGTTTTTAAAGTGTTATTAGTATGAACACATTGACCCTGTTCTCTGATGCAGAATGCTCTCCTTTAGTTACTGTGCTTAGAAATTTGATGGCACTGAGTAAGGGAAGTCTCTCTGTACCCCCTGTTATACAGAAATATGTTCTTTAAAAAACCTTGAGGGCCAGTGAGTTAGCTCAGTGGTTCCGGCGCCTGTCTCGCAAGCGCAAGGACCTGGGTTCGATTCCCGGTAACCACATAACAATACTGGGTGTGGAGACCCACACCCAGCAGCAACCAGTACCGCATACCACAGTGCCGGGCGTGGTGGCTCATGCCTGTAATCCCAGCACTCGGGAGGCAGAGGCAGGAGGATTGCTGTGATATGAGTTGGAGGCTGAGTTCAGGGCCAGCCTGAACCACAAAGCGAGACCCTGTCTCCAAAAACCTAAAAAAAAAAAAAAAAAAAAAAAAACCTTGAAAACTTTAAAACTATTTATAGCACTTATTACAAGAGGTAAGGATTATTTCATTTAATTAAATACAACCATTGGTCTATGAGATTTTTCACTGGGCACTAAAGTGAGGTTAGAATCAAAGAGCAACCTGTGGATCATTGCATAGAATTTTACCAAAGAAGAACGTGAAAACAGTGGAAAACTTTTTACACAACTAAATATGATTTTACATTATGTATGGTTAAAAAAATAGTGTGAGGTGAGCTTGTGATGTAAAACTGCGCAAATAAGCAAGCATGCTTAAAGTACATTTGATCATATTTCACAGAAAAATTTGAACAAACCAGAAAAAGCCACACAGAAACCCTAAATTTGAGGCCCAGTTAAAAGGTCTTCATGGAGAGCTGTATTTGTTGTAGATCAAAGGTCATTTTCAAGTTATAAGACAAGAATTCTTTACATTTCTCAGTGACTTCGGGCCCCCACACCCTAAAGTAGAGTTAGCCCTCCCTCTCCCTGTTTCAGGGAACCTATCTGCCTTAGCGGGTGGATCTATCCAGAGCCACACAATGGAAAACCTGAAGAAGCCTGGGAAGAATAAGCTTGCAGGCCAGACAGTGATTCACTAAAAATAGGGCTTCAGTGGCTCAGAAGTATACTTTCAAATGCCCTAAAATTAGAAGGAAATAGAAAAGAACTTAATAAACTGATAAGTGTAAGGATAATATATTTGTCTTTACATAAACTTTGTTTCAAGATATAATTTTACTATTTTAATGGAGGCTCTGGTTCATTTACAAGCAAAAGCCAGAGCACAAAGAGTATAATGTCTTCTTTAAAAAATTCTGTATTTCTCTACTCATCAAGTAAAATCTACTGCAAAGTAAATGTGTTCTGCCTCAATCCCAATACAACTGTTCACCTTACACAACAAAATAGGCATACAACTATACTCTACAAAAGTATACAACATAATAGGATACACATGTTGGTGTACAAGAATATCTCCATCATGTACTTTTTTTGAGTCACAGTCTCACTATATAGTTCAAGTTAGACTTCAACTCACTGTATAACACAAAGTGGCCTGAAGTCGTAATGATCCTCTCCCCTTAGTCTCTTGAGTTCTGGAATTATAAGCACTTGTACACACACCCAGATGCATCATATTTCTTATCTCTATGTATTGTATCTATCTAGTGAGGTGTCCATTCTAATTCCTACTAATCTAATTCTCATTGAATTTTATATTCATGTTCCTAAAAAGGGGAAGATGGAGAGACATTGGTTCGAAGACAGATTATAGTTCATAGATTATTGCTCTGGGGTAAAGCAAAAAAATTCTGAGAAAAATACCTGAATCCAAAGCTATCTGGGATGCAGGATATTTCTATGGATACTGTCGAAGACTTCTTCTGAAACATGGGCACTTTCAAAAGTCTCAAAGCAGAGAATTACATATTTTTCTTCACATTTACTTATAAATACATTTCATTTATTGCATTTGTATTTTCAGTATTAATAGTGGGAGTGATAATATACTTACATATTATGTTAATAACATATTATTCCAGGGCACAGCTTCAAAGCATTTCTAACTCACAGTAGACGTCTTCCCTTTAAAAAATAGTTTATATGCTGAGAAATGCTTGGATAGAAAATATTTTTACTGTTTCACTGGGCTGTTATGGCAATTTTAAAGTGAAAAACACATGAAATTTTAGGCATGATAAAATCAATATTTTTATTCGTGATCTCACAGGACATACTGATCACATCCATTGTATGGATTTGGTACATGTGGATCACACAATTCAGTACACTCTTTCCCTCCATACCCTGCATTTTTGCCCTTTTCAGATTCTTTCATTTATCTTATACATTTTAACTAGTTAATTAATATAAACATAGATTACAGTCAGACTAATACACAAAGATATGTATAAAATACATAACTAAATTATTTTAAACCAGACATTCTTTTGGGTGCATTGACCATACTGAATTACAATGATTTTTTTCTAATTCTTTTTTTCTACTGTCTTTTATTTTGAACTTTATTTACATATTGAGTTTCTCATACAATAAAAAAGATACAATGTTCAAGCTTAAGTGTCTGATTTATTTCACTCACATTTTAGTCTTAAGATGTACCTATTTTCCTATAATGACTCTGATTTAACTTTATGCCATGGTGGTTTTCTAGTTTGCATAGATACCACATTATCTTTATCTGTCCATTTGTTCATAGACATATAAGACATTTCCAATGTATACTATTTTAGATGTGTTGCAAGTAAATATAGATTTTCATGTTGCACTACAATGTTATGGTTTTAACTCTCCTAGGAAGATATCTATAAGGGGGATAGCTGGGTCACTCACCACCTGTTGACTCCTAAAGGACTCATGAGAGAGAACAACCTCAATCTCTCCTTATGACACACAACACCTGCTGATCTAGTTCACTAGCCTATTTCTTTCTGAACCCCATTGGTGCCCAAGATCTCACTTTGCCTCCATATTTTTGGCCCACTTTCCTATGAGCCATGAGCTTTGGATAAAGTGGAGATTAGTTCCTATGAATCCCTATGTTTATTTTCAGCACATCTAAATTAGTGTACATTGGAAGTTTCTTACATGTCTATGAAAAAATGAGCAGATAAAGATAATGTGTTACCTATGCAAACTAGACAAGTTTGCAACAAGACACCATGGCATAGAGAAAGTTAAACCAGTCATTATAGGAAAATAGGTACATCTTGACTAAAATGTCAGTGAAATAAATCACACAGTCAAGCTTAAACATTGTATCTTTTTGCTTATATGAAAAACTCAATATGTAAATAAAGTTCAAAAAATAAACAACTGTAAGAAAAAATAATTGTAATTCAGTCACATATTATGTACTTGCATATTATGAATGCAGTTAAACTTGAATGCAGAGGTTTTAGCTTAGAAAAAAACAGCAGATCTACATTAACATGTTTTGTCTAAGAAGAAAAATATGACATTCTTTCCATTTATTCATCATTTCTACATCATTACTGTATATTCAGGTCAGATTACCTGACTTTATCACACAAAACAGGCAGTACTTCCTTTTCTGTATCTGAATTACAGTTGTTAACATACCGTCATCCATCTCCATACATGTCGCTTCAAATGATAAGTCTTGACTCAACTTTGTGGCTAAGGAATGTTCATTGTGTATAATAATAATTCCTCTTTTTTTTTTTTCTGTTTCATGGATCCAACTAGGAACCTTGAGCTTTCAAGTTAGTCATGGTACCTCTTGTGCTAAATTCCTGGCTCTAAATGTTTTTTGACCTAATATTTACAGTTTTGTACCAAAAATGCATGAAAATGATATCCTATGCAAAGCTATATCTCTAGATGCCCAACAGCTTGCAGCTTGGCCAGTCCTACACTGTTAACACAAATGTAGATGTCCTTACATGATTCCTCATCCACTGCAACTTTAAACTTACACTGAGTTCCCTGGGATTATTTCTTTAATTTGAATCTTTATTGGTCCATTATGAATACATATCATCATTGCATTTAACATTGAAAGATTGTACCAGAAAATGACATGACTTGATTCTCACTTTTCCCCTTCCATCATCCACCCTGCAACCACCCCACCCTCTCTCTATACAATCTTTGTTTCCTTTTTTATTATTATCACGTTATTTTCCCTTTGTTATTCAAAAATACACCCTCTTTTCTTTTAAATATTTTCTATTTTACAATATCAACTCTATATACTAGACCTCCTTTACACCTTAATTTTCTCATACTAGAGAAAATATACAATAATTACACATCTGTGGCTTATTTATTTCACTTAGGATGATGTCCTAAAGGTGCATCTGTGTAAGTATGAATGAGTCAATCTTTTCATTTTTAATGGCAGAGTAATAACCCATTCTATAAAAGAACCACATCTTCCTTATCCAGTCTCCAGTTGATGGACATTTTGGTTGTTTCCAAGATTTAGCAATCACAAACTGAGCTGCTATAAACACGGGTGCATATGTGTCGCTATGAGAATCTTTTAAATATTTTGTGGATATATCTAGCAGAGAAATGACCAGGTCAAGTGGGACCTCCAATCGTAGCTTTCTGCGGAAGCTCCACATTGATTTCCACAGAGGTTCTGCGAGTCTACACTCCCACCAACAGTGAAGTGTTCCTTTTTCTCCACAGCCTTGCCAACATTTGTTGCTGAATAATTCTGAAATAGTAGCCATTCTTTGTGGAGTGAGATGAAATCTCAGTGTTGTTTGGATCTGCATCTCTTGACTGACCAATGATGTTAAGCATTTATTCATGTACTTCTTAGCTGCTGTTAATTCTTCCTCTGAAAAGTACCTGTTCATTTGAGATGCTCATTTTTTAATTGAGTCTTTAAAATAGGGTGGACTAATTTTTTAAGCTCTTTATATATTCTAGATAGCAGACCTTTGTCTGAGGAACAACTGGTAAAGAATCTTTCTGACACTGTTAACTGTATTTTCGCTCTGTTGGTTTCCTTTTTAATAGAATGATATCCAATTTGTTGATTTCTTCTGCTAATTCTCATGCTATAGAGGTTTTATACAGGAAGTCTTTCCCTAAGCCAATGTCTTCATAGTTTTACCTAACCAGTTTGGTAGCAGGTTTAGTGGATCTGTTTTAATATTTATATATCTTATCCACTTTGATTTTAGCTTGGTATATGGTGAAAAAGGTATAACTTTAGTCTTTAACAAATTAACGCACAGTTGTTCCAGAACCATTTGCTAAATAGGCTGTCTTTCCTCCATTGAGGATTTTTGGCTCCTTTGTCAAAAATGAAGTTATTCAGTGCATGTGAAGTAGTTTCTGGATCACCTAATATAATCCACTGATTCTCAGGTCTGTTACTTTGACAGTATCAAGCAGTTTAAATCACAGTGGCTTTATAGTATAATTTCACTTTCGGGATCTTAATACCCCCAACATATCTTTCTTGCTTAGAATTCCTTTAACTACTCTAGGTCTTTTGTGGTTCCAGATGAATGTTTGGAATATTTTTTTCTAGGTATGTGAAATATGTAGATGGAATTTCAATTGAGGTTGCAATGAATCTATATAGTAGTTGTGGGAGTACAGCCATTTTGACCATATTGGTTCTTCCTAACCAGGAGCAAGGTATGTCTTTCCATTTTTAATATCATCTTCTATCTCCTTTTTCAGAGTGCTGCAGTTTTCAGAATAAAGGTCTTTCACCTTCTTTGTTAGATTGATTCCTAGGTATTTCATTCTTGTGGGTGCTATTTAGAAAGGCACTGACTTCCCAATTGCTAACTCAGTGGGTCTGCTATTTGCATATACAATGGCTATTGATTTTTGAACATTGACTTTGTATCCAGCTACACGACTAAAATTTTGTGATTAGGTCCAGCAGCTTTTTAATTGAGTTTTTAGGATCCTCTAGATAGAGTATCATGTCATCAGCTAATAATAACAATTTAAATTCTTCTTTTCCTATCTTTATTCCTTTTATTTCTTTCTCTTGCCTAACTGCTGTGGCTAATATTTCCAGGACAATATTGAATAGACGTGGTAAAAGAGGACATTCTTGTCTTGTTCCTGGTTTGTGTAAGTTTTCAGTGTTTGACCATTCAGTATGATGCTGGCTGACGGTTTCTCATAGAAAGCTTTTATTAGTTTGAGATAGAGATCATCTATTCCGATCTTCTGTAGGGTTTTGAACATAAATGGGGGTTGTATTTTGTCAAATGCTTTTTCTGTATCAATTGAGATGACCATATGGTTTTTGATTGAGTCTGTTAATATGGTGTACTGAAATTATTGACATGTATATTTAACCATCTTAGGATGATTTGGATGAATCCAACTTGGTCAGGATGTATCATCTTTTGATGATTCTCTGTATTCAGTTTTCCAGTATTTCATTGAGGACTTTTGAATCAGTATTCATTAGGGATATTGGCCTGTAGTTCTCATTTTTGGTTGGGTCTTTCTCTGCTTTGGGAATCAAGGTAATGGTTGCTTCCAGAAATGAGTTTCGGAGTACTGCTTCCCTTTTAATTTCATTAAAGAGTTTCAGAAGTAGAGGCACTAACTCTTCTTTAAAAGTTTTGTAGAATTCAGCAGTAAAGCCATCAGGTCCAGATCTTTTCTTTTTTGGTAGGTTTTATATTACATTTTCAATTTCGCAGATTGCTATTGAGGTGTTTAACTTTTCTATGTCTTATTCATTCAGATTTGTAAGTTCATATGTGTCTACATATTATCCATTTCTTCTGTGTTGTGCATTTCATAGAAGTACACATTTTCAAAGTCCGTGCTTATTACCCTCAGGACTTCCTCTGAGTCTGTGATAATTTTCCCTTTTCATTGCTTATACCATAGATCTGAGCCTTTTCATTTCTTTTTTTTGATAGGTTGGCAAAGGGTCTGTCAATTTTGTTTACCCTTTCAAGTAACCAACTCTTCAGTTCATTGATGTTTTGTACCATTCTCTTAGTCTCTATTGCATTAATTTATGCTCTCATTTTTACAAGTTCTTGCCTAGTATGAGCTTTGGATTTGTTTTGCTCCTATTTTTCTGGTTGCTTAAGATTCAGCATTAGATTGTTTATTTGAGATTGCTCTGTTTTCCAGATGTAGGTGTTCACTGCTATAAATTTTCCTCGTAGAACTGCTTTCATTGTGTCCCATCAATTTCTATATGTTGTATTGGAGTTTTCGTTTAGTTTTAAGAACTGCTTAATTTCTTCTGTGAGCCATTGGTTGGTGAGCACAGTGTTGTTCAATTTCCATGTGTTTGTGAGTATTCTGGTCTTTCTTTTGCTATTCAGCTCCAATTTCAAATCTCTGTGGTCTGACAGGATCCAGGAGATAACTTGAATTCTTTTGCATTAACTTAACTTTGTTTTATGAATGAGCATGTGGTCTATTTTAGAGAATGATTAGTGAGTCGCTGAGAAGAATGTGAATTCTGGCTTTGTGGGGTGAAATACTCTGTAAATATCTATTAAGTCCATTTGCTGAAGAGTTTGGTTTCCCTCAAGTATTTTCTCATTGAATTCTGTCCAGTAGATCTGTCTCTTTGTGACAGTGGGGATTTGATGTCTTCTACTATTTTTGCATTAGTGTTTATCTGGTTTTTCATCTCCATTAATATTTGCTTTATATAATTGAGTGCATTAGAATTTGGTGCATAGATATTTAAAACTGTTATTTCTTTCTCTTGGATTTTTCCCTGTATGAAAAGATAGTGTCCTTATTTGTATCATTTTTTATCAATTTTGGCTTGAAATCTGGTTTGTCTACAAATAAGATTACCACTCTTGCTTTTCTGCTTTTTCCTGTTTCATGGAGTATTGTTTTCTATCCCTTTACTTTCTGTCTATGGCTTTCTTTCTGAATGTTTTCTGGTGTGTTTCTTGTATGCAGAAAATTGTAAAATCTTGCTTCTTGATCCATTCTGCCAGTCTGTGTCTCTTAGTTATGACACTGAGTCCATTGACATTAATGGTTATGACTGATATAGGGAGATTTAGTGCTGTCATGTAGTCCTGCTCTTGGCTCTGTTATTCTTTTTTTTTGCCCTTTTCCCATCAGTGTCTTTTTAGTCCCAATGGTTTGACCCTTTTGGATCTCATGGGTTTGTAACTTGCCTTATTTTTACCAAGATATTCTTCAGAATGTTTTGGAGTGCAGGTTTTGTATTTGTGAAGTTTTTCAAGTGTTTTTTGTCATGGAAGTATCTTATTTCTCCCTCTTTCTTGAAGGATAGTTTTACAGGATACATCAGCCTGGGTTGGAAGTTGTTTTCCTTCAAGTCTTGAAACACTTTATTCCAGGCTCTTCTGACATTGAGTGTTTAGGCTGAAATGTCTGCTGTGATCCTGAAGGGCTTCTCTTGGTAGGTATTTTTTTTTTCTTTTGCTTCTTCCTGTATTTCATTCTTTTTTAAAAATTGAAATATATATTGGTACATTATATATATATACATCATGATTGCATTCAACAATGAGAATTTGTACCAGTATACGACACAACTTAATCTCCATTTTTTCCCATAATCCTGCCCACCCTACCACCCCCGTCCCCTATATATATATAAACTTTACCTCCTTCCATCTTGTTATAATCTCATTATTTTCCCCCTTCACTCCATTATACTTTGAGTGTTTTCTATTTCACAATATATAACATACATTCTAGAACTCATTTATAGTTTTGTTTTCTCATACCAGAGAAAAGATACGATATTTACACATCTGTGACCTATTTATTTCACTTATGAGGATGTCCTCAAGGTACGCCCATTTAAGTATAAATGATTCAAACTTATCATTTTTTATGGCAGAGTAATACTCCATTCTGTAGAAGAACCACAGCTTTTTTATCCAATCTCCAGTTGATGGACATTTGGGTTGTTTCCAAGATTTAGCAATCACAAACTGAGCTGCTATAAACTTGGGGGCACATATGTTACTATGATATGAATCTTTTAATTTTTTTGTGTATATACCTAGCAGAGTGATGGCTGGGTCAAGTGGGGCCTCCAATCCTAGGTTTTTGAGGAATTTCCAAACTGTTCTCCACAGGGGTTGTACGAGTCTACATTCCCACCAACAGTAGAGAAGGGTTCCTTCTTCTCCATATCCTCACCAACATTTGCTCTTGGCTGAATCTGAAATGGCAGCCATTGTATGTGGAGTGAGGTGAAATCTCAGTGTTGTTTTCACCTGCATCTCTCGAATGACTTATGATGTTGAACATTTCTTCATATGCTTCTTAGCTGCTCTTACTTCTTCCTTTGAAAAATATCTGTTCATTTCAGATGCCCATTTTTGAATTGGGTCATTAAATTTGGGTGGGCTGTTTTTTTTTAGCTTTTTATATATTCTAGATAGTAGCCCTTTGTCTGAGAGGCGGTTGGTAAAGATTCTTTCCCATATTGTTGGTTGCCTTTTAACTTTGCTGGTGGTTTGTTTTGCTGTGCAGAAACCTCTCAATAGGATCAGATCCCATTTATCAATTTCTTCTACCAGTTCTTGTGCAATGGGGGATTTGTTCATGAAATCTTTCCCAAAACCAATGTCTTCAAGAGTTTTACCTAACCTGTTTTGTAGCAGTTTTAGTGTGTCTGTTTTAATATTTAGCTTCGTAATCCATTTTGATTTTATTTTAGTACATGGTGAAAGAGCTAGGTCTACCTTTAGTCTTTGGCAGGTTAAAGTCCAGTTTTTCCAGAACCATTTGTTAAAGAGGCTAGCCTTCTTCCACTGAGGGTGTTTGGCTCCTTTGTCAAAAATGAGATAGCTTAGTTTGTCTGGAGTTGTTTCTGGGTCTTCTAATCTACTTTGCTGGCCCTCGGGTCTGTTACTTTGCCAGTACCATGTGGTTTTTATCATAGTGGCTTTGTAGTACAGTTTCAAGTTGGGGATTGTAATACCCCCCATCATGTCCTTGTTGCTTAGAACTGCTTTTGCTATTCTAGGTCTTTTGTGATTCCAGATGAAGTTCTGGATTATTTTTTCTAGATCTGTGAAATATGCCTTTGGGAGTTCAATTGGGATTGCATTGAATCTGTATAATAATTGTGGGAGTATAGCCATTTTGATGATATTGATTCTTCCAACCCAGGAACAAGGGATGTCTTTCCATTTTCTTGTATCTTCTTTTATCTCCTTTTTTAGAGTGTTATAATTTTCATGATAGAGGTCTTTCACCTCCTTTGTTAGATTAATTCCTAGATATTTCATTTTTTGGCTGCCATGGTGAAGGGGATTGATTCCCCAATTTCTTGCTCAGTGAATCTGTTGTTTGTGTATATGAAGGCTAATGATTTTTGAGCATTAACCTTGTATCCAGCTACACTACTAAATTTGGCAATTAAGTCTAGCAGTCTCTTGGTTGAGTTTTTAGGATCTTCTAGAAAGAGTATCATGTCATCAGCAAATAATGACAGTTTAACTTCATTTCCTATTCCTTTTATTTCTTTGTCTTTCCTAATTTCTGTGGCTAAATTTTCTAGCACAATATTGAGCAGAAGTGGTGAAAGTGGACATCCTTGTCTTGTACCTGATCTTAGTGGGAAAGGTTTTAGTTTTTGACCATTTAGGGTAATGCTGGCTGTTGGTTTCTCATAAAGAGCTTTTATTAGTTTGAGATACATACCATCTATTCCAATTTCCTGCAGGGTTTGGATCATAAATGGATGTTGGATTTTGTCAAATGCTTTTTCTGCATCTATTGAGATGACCATATGCTTTTTGTTCTTGAGTCTGTTGATGTAGTGTATTAGATTTATTGATTTACATATGTTGAACCATCCCTGCATCCCTGGGTGAATCCAACTTGGTCAGGGTGTATGATCTTCTTGATGACTCTCTGTATTGTTTGCTAGTATTTTATTGAAGATTTTCGCATCAATGCTCATTAGGGAGATTGGCCTGTAATTCTCTTTTTTGGTTGGGTCTCTCTCTGCTTTTGGCATCAAGGTGATGGTTGCTTCCAGAAATGAGTTTGGTAGTGCTGCTTCCCTTTCGATTTCATTGAAGAGTTTGAAGAATAGTGGTGTTAAATCTTCTCTAAAAGCTTTGTAGAATTCAGCGGTGAAGCCATCCAGCCCAGGGCTTTTTTTTTGTAGGTAGGTTTTTCATTCTTTTTTTTAATATCTGAAACCTTTATAACTATATACCTAGGTGTAGATTTTTTTCATGTCGTGGGCATGTGGAGTTCTGTATGTTTCATATATTTAAATGTCCAATTCTTTTCCTTTTCCTGTGAAATTTTCTGCTTTTATCACTGTGAACATTTTTTTAATGTCTTTTGTATTGTCTCCTGCATCCTCAGTAACTCTAATCAATCTTATGTTATTCTTCTTCAAGTCATCTAGGAGTGGTTGGATTGATATCTCATTATCTTTTGCCATTTTCCATAAAATATGTTTTTCCTGTTTATTGACTGAGATCCTATCTTTGAGGTCTGAAATTCGGTCTTCTACTATATTCATTCTATTGTGCAAACTTTCCCTCTCTTCTTGATTTCCTCATCTTGTACTTGTAGGTGGTTAAAAGGTTCCATTACATTTTCTATCTTGGATTCTATCAGTTCCTTGATTTCCAATTTAGCTTTATTAATCATAGTCTTAAATGTGCATAATATCTCTGTATTCATCTCAGAGATCAGTTCTGATTTCCATTTTGCTAGATCTGTTTTCTTTACCATTTCAGAGAATTCTGGTGATTGAGCTTCAAACTTTTGCATTTTCTTTCCTTCTGGGTTACCTTGGGGTGCAGATCTTTGCATCGGAGACTTTGAATATTTCCTCATCTCTGGGTTTTTGTCATTGCTGTTGTTTTTGGCTTTATACTTGCCCTGTTATTTTGTGATGTTTGCTATAAGCCTCTTTCTTATTAATATTTAGGACCCTTAAGATATCAGTGTTTCCTTGATTGTTCTTCTAGTGTCTGTAATGGGACCTGTACAATCCTAATTCTGGAACTCCATGTAAGGTACACAAGCCACATGGTCAAATCACCTTGACTGAAAATCACAGGGCAGTTCAGGCTCACTTGCCCCTGCCCCAGGTGCTGGTGTCTATTTTGTGTCACCTGAGGTTTCCGTGGACTCAGTGGTGCCTAGTTTACCTAAAGTGTCACTGGTCAAGTTCAGTGCAGTTTTTTGGGAGGCAAGCAGGCCCCAACCCTGTGTCTCCAAGCCTAATGGCACTAGGTGAGTTTCAAGCAGACTCCTCTGCATGCTCTGTACCTGGGATGTTGCTGGGCATGCTCAGTACAGTGAGTGTGGAGGCAGGCAGGCCCCAACACTGTATATAGATCTACTGGCCCCTCCTGAGTTTCCTGCAGACTCCTCTGCACACGTTTTACATAAATTTCCCAGGGCACACTCATTATGGTTGGAGTAGAGGCAAGTAGGCCTCTGCTGCATACATACACATCTACTGGTGCCACCAGCGGTTTCAGCAGACTACACTGAATACCATTTACCCGAAATGTCCCTGGGTGAGCTCAGAGTAGTTGATTTGATCGCTGTCAAGCCCTATCCCTGTATGCCACATCTAATGGCACCACCTAAGGTTTCAGCGGGCTGGCTGTGCCCCTATACAGTGCCCCACTTCTGTAAGTGCACACTTCTGTAAGTGGCATGGAGGTATGTAGGCCCCAGCCCTGTGTACAGCATCTAATGGTTCCCTTAGAGGTTCTGGCAGGCTCTGCTGCATATCTGTACACTGTCTCTGAGTGTGCTTCTGCAGTCAGTATGGAAGCAGGCAGGCCCCAGCCCTGTTTGTCCCTGTAATGGTCCAGCCAGAAGTTCCAGCAGACTCTACCATGTACCCTTTATTTGGTATGTCTCTAGATGCCCTCCTGCATTCAATGTGAAGGTAGGCAGGCTCTGGCTGGTGCGTTGCTGTCAGGGCTCTGCCTGAGGTTCTGGTGGGCTCAGCTGTGTACTATACAGAGACCTGGGGTATGTTTCTGCTATCAGTGAGGAGGCAGGCAGGCTCCAGCCCATGACCCACAGTAATGATGTTACCTGAGGTCTGTTGAGCTTAGTGCTCACCTATACAGAGTTCCTGGGAGTGCTTCTTCAGTTGGTGTGGAGACAAACAGGCTCTGGCCCATGCACCACTGTGATGGTGCTGCCTGAGGTCCGGCGGGCTCAGTACGCACCTACACAGAGTCCCTGGGTGTGCTACTTCAGTCTACATTGAGGCAGGCAGGCTCCGGCCTGTGCGCCACTGAAATGGCACTGCCTGAGGCCTGGGGATTCAGCAGAAACCTATACAGAGTCACTAGGTGCACTCCTGGAAAAAAGCCACATCTTCTTTATCCAGTTTGTTGATGTAAATTTTTTCCCCAAGATTTAGCAATCACAAACTGAGCTGATATAAACATGGCTGCATATATGTCACTGTGATAGAATCTTTACCAGCTTTTTCTCAGACAAAGTACTACTATGTAGACTATATGAAAAGCTTTAAAAGAAATCAGCCCAGGGACGAGGGATTTACCTCAGTGGTTCCAGTGCCTATCTTGCAAGTGCAAGGGCCCAGGTTCGGCCCCGGTATCCACATTCAATACAGGGCGTGGAGCCTCACACCCAGCAGCAATCAATACCACATACCGCAGTGCCAAATGTGGTGTCTCATGCCTGGAATCCCAGCACTCGGGAGGTAGAGGCAGGAGGATTGCTGTGATGTGAGTTTGAGGCTGAGCTCAGGACCAGCCTGAGTTACAAAGCAAGACCCTGTCTCAAAAAACCTAAAACAAAACAAAACAAAACAAAAAATCAGCCCACCCAAATTTAAAGATCAAAATTAAAAATGTGCATCTGAAATGATCAGATACTTTTCAGAGGAAGAAGTAAGAGAAGATAAGAAGTATATGAAGACATTCTCCACATCACTGGACATTCAAGAGATGCAGAAGAAAACCACACTGAGATTTCAGCTCATTCCCCAAAGAATGGCTGCTATCTCAGAATTAGTTAGCAACAAATGTTGGCAAGGTTGCAGAGAAGAAGGAACCCTTCTCCACTGTTGGTGGAAGTGCAGACACATACAACCTCTGTGGAAATCAGTGCAGAGATTCTTCAAAAGCTAGGATTAGAGGTCCCATTTGACCCAGCCATTGTTCTGAAGGATATATATATATATATATATATATATATATATATATATATATAATATTATAATATATATATATATATATAATGTGTGTGTGCATATATGTATATATATGTGTGTGTATATATATATGTATATATGTATATATATGTATATATATATATACACACAAAATAATTAAAAGATTCATATTTCTTGGGGTTTTTTTCATGAAGTTTTTTGGTGAATTAAAAAAAATCTTTATTGGTACATATTGTATCTTTTCTCTGGTGTGAAAAAATGAAGTTGTTGGTACATTTTTGATATATATTGGAAATTTGTTCCCGTTTTTTATATATCTTAGTTCTTGTTTTTTGCCCAATTCTCTGTACTCCTCCCACCTCTCTCTATTTACAAGAAGTTTGTTTCCATTTTCCTTGTTTTCTAATTAGTTTCCTTTCACTTCTTTCATTTTCCCCACAAAGCTCTACTTCCATTTCTACATGAGGCCAGAATCAAGTGAAATAAATGGAACACCAATGTATACATACTGAATAGTTTCTCTGGTGTGAGAACTGAAAGTTTAAATGGAAACCAAAAGTATAATAGGTAAGGTAAAAAGAAATTTCTGGTTTTGATGGTGGGAGATGCATAACTCTGATATAGTGAGGGTGAGGTAATTTAATTGCCGGCCTTCTCATGTAGCATACTCAGCTCACAGAGCTTACACTGTCCTACATGTACAGAACCCCTCTCTTAGAATTATTCTCCCTTCCAATTATATATCCATCTTCATAAGAATTTCATTGCTGGACCCAAAGCATTTAGAATGTGCTTCTATGTGTAACCTTTTGGTTTTCTAAGACAAAGTCATTATGCAGATCAGGCTGACCTTGATCTCCTGTGGGGAATTGGAGAAGAGGACATAACTAGAACTTTTGCATTAAATTCTAGTCTTCTGTGAGTTGATAACACATAATGAAATAATTAATAATTAGACAGAAATGAAAATTACAGAAGCTAAGCTTGGGCCTGGTCCATGCTACTCTGGGCAGCAAGACCTCAGACACCAGCCTACCACACTTTTTATTATTCCAGATTCAATCTGGCTACATCTTTCATTTCATACATTCTAAAAGACTGAAGAGTCCAGGGCAGACACTAACAATAGTCTTAGAGAAGCTATGTAGATGAAGAAACCATAGTATTGGGAAGACATCAGCAGTAGTCCTTGAGAAGTTAGGCAGATCCAGGTGCAGTTCTGCCCTGAAGCATCACAGCATGTGGGACCATCGAGTCTCTGTTGCTACCCTAGGTGAAGACAAAAGTAAAGTCCAAAGTTCATCTGCAGGCAGGAAGGTCTAGTCAGTTTTGACCTTGCAGTTCCCAAAAAGGATTATTTTCAACATATCTCCCTTTCTTTTTATTTTACTTAAATTTGTTTTTAGGGAAATGCAAGCACACTCAACAATGGCTTGTCCCTATGTGAGAACCCATATATATGCTTAACTGAATTAAATGTCCATAATTTTCTCATATACAGGGCTATCCCTGACTGTGGTTAAAGAGAAAGTAAGCAGGTGTATAGGGAAGACTGTAGACAGGGACCCCTTTTAGGGGGCTGATTTAATAGGCCTTACATGAAATCCATATTGTAAATTAACTCTAAAATCTGTTTATACAGTGTATCTGCTGGATATTAGTAGAACAAAAAATATCTACTACCTTAGGTGTTGTAATGTATATGATCACTTAGAATTTGACAACCTATGGTCAATAATAAGCAAGTGAAAACAATTTTAATCCTACTTTTCTACTAGATATTTTAGAATAAATTATAGTGAGATCTATATTAAATAAAATTAATTTCTTACTATCTAACAAGGTCAAACAAATCTCTTCAGGCAGTATCCTGGAACCATGGAGAGTCTCTAAGCTCTTCCATTAGTACCAGCCATTGGGATATGTCCCAGCCTTGCTTGACCACATTGCTTTCTGCAAAAGCATGGGAGATTTTTTTCTCCAGGTGACATTCCTTTGGCACACTTTTGTAGAATCATAGAATCATGTGAATAAAGTTTCCTTTTCCTTGGATCTTCAGTAGCTGTAGTTGATCTTGGAGGGCCAGGGCCAAAATATTGGCTTTCCTTTAGCCCAGTTACTTTTCTAGTTTTGGTCTCTTAAACTTTAGTTGTTAAACACCCAGGAGATAAGATCAGTGATATTGACATGTGGAATGGTAGTAGTGAACTCGAATATTATAAATCTACCTGCATACAAAGCATTTAGGAATAAAAACATTCAAAGCTATAATGGTTGCTAAACATGATTATTTGGGTAGTTGAGCCACTGTCTAATGTTAATAGAAAAGAGCTTTAACTAAATAACTATACATAATTGTGACATTATCCTTGTTATGTACTTTAATGTGTCTCTACTGTAAAATATCCATTGTTAGATGTACTTACTCTTCCTGAAATGTAAGGTAGATGTCTGAATCAAAAGGTGAGTATTGTATACACAGTGTTCAAAGACCCATACAATTATGGAGCATACATACATTTTGTACTTCAATGAAGTAACAATAACAGGTATCACAGTTATATAAAATTTGTATTTTTTGGTGTAGCTTGGTACCAAAGGTATCTTTGTAATAACACCCTTTTGTTTATCTCAAAGAAATTAATCTTTTGGAGATGAGCAGAGTAAACATATCACAATAATACATTTAGAATTTGACTAATATAAGTATTTTACAACAACTCTTTTTTCTATTTTTAAATCTTTATTGGTACATTAAATATACACATCATGATTGCACTCCATAATGGGGATTTGTACCAGTATAAGACACAACTTAATTCTCATTTTTTCCGATATCCCTATCCACCCTACCACCCCCCATATACATAAAATTTGTTTCCTTACTTTTTTGTTACAATCTCAACATTTTCCCCCTTCACCTTATTTTACATTGAGCATTTTCTATTTCACAATATATAACAATTGAGATTGTAACAAAAAAGTAAGGAAACAAATTTTATGTATATGGGGGGGTGGTAGGGTGGGTAGGGCTATGGGAAAAAATGAGAATTAAGTTGTGTCTTATACTGGTACAAATCCCCATTATGGGGTGCAATCATGATGTGTATATTTAATGTACCAATAAAGCTTTTAAAAAATGATAAGTTTGAATAATTTCTACTTAAATGGACATACCTTGAGGATATCCTCATAAGTGAAATAAATAGGGCACAGGTATAAATGTATAATAATTTATACAATGCTAGGACTCATTTACATCTTCATTTTCTCATACCAGAAAAAAGATACGATATGTACCTATCTGTGCCCTATTTATTTCACTTATGTGGATATCCTCAAGGTATGACCATTTAAGTAGAAATAATTCAAACTTATCATTTTTTATGGCAGAGTAATACTCCATTCTGCAGAAGAACCACAGCTTTTTTATCCAGTCTCCAGTTGATGGACATTTGGGTTGTTTCCAAGATGTGGCAATCACAAATTGGGCTGCTATAGACATGGTGGGCGGTATCACAACTCCAAACCTGAAACTATACTATAAAGCCACTGTGATAAAATCTGCGTGGTACTGGCAAAGTAACAGACTCAAGGATCAATGAAGTAGACTAGAAGATCCAGAAACTACTCCAGATACACTGTGCCACCTCATCTTTGACAAAAGAGCCAAAAATACTCAATGGAGAAAAGATAGCCTCTTTAACAAATGGTGCTAGAAAAACTGGGCTTTAACTTGCCAAAGACTAAAACTAGATCTCACTCTTTCACCATGTACCAAACTAAAATCAAAGTGGATAAGAGACCTAAATATTAAAACAGACACTCTAAACCTACTACAACAACATTTTTGGAGTTTAAACCTTCGATGATGACTGATGCAATCAATTGGCAATAACATTGAGATAATATTTGTTGGGGCGAGTCTCCCATAGGTTGTGAAAATATTGGTGGTCCCATCAGTGAATAAAAACCTGAATAATTATGTTCTGAGCAGCTACTTCTCTGTTCACTAAGTGAAGTTTAATTTAGCAGTCTCCAAAACTTTAAGAGTTTTTATTTAAAAGGAAATAATTTTTATTTTTACAATTTGGAAAAAAAAAGATTGTGGCAATTAATATATTATCTGTCACTGACAAAACTTGTTTGGATTATTGAAACTACAGCAAAACACACAGTACTTTTGTAAAATAAATTTGAGCATCAGCAGCAACCTATGGAAAGAAAAGTATGCCTTTAATAACTTTTACTGGAAGTCAACTTGATTATAGCTGCATAACTTTTAGGGAAAATTTTTGAAGATTAAAAAAAGAAAGATTATTTGTACCTCAAACAAAAGACTGAGACAAATGGTACAAATGGACAAACAGATAAACAGATGAACATATAAGACAAACTATAAAATTAAGAGTGCACTCAAATATATTTGGCCAAACTGAATTATCATACCTCTTGTATAATTTTTGGCTTCCAATTGTAATTAAGACAGGTCGTGAACTTTCTGTAAGTCAACTAACAGAGATATCTCAGAATTATAATCAGAAGCAATGAAAAGTGCTTTATATATGTAAATAACATTGTTAAGTTACCCCCTATAAGTTCATATAATATGTATATGATATTTATATATAAACATAAAATATATATTTATAGTTTATTATATAAATATATAAGACATACATATTATCTATACATAATTTAAACCTTTTTAACCCACGAATCTATGCTTGTTTTCCATCTGGAGATGATGTCTTGGTTCTAGTCCTGTCAAGTATTTGTTGGTCATTGCAGGTGAGCTGCTTGCTCAGGTGCAGCTAGCTCATCATTCTCAACAGGGGTGCTATCATATGTTTTCAGAGATGTTGATTATTCCACCAGCATGAGTCATGGTTGCACGTTCCAGGAGGGAAGTGAGAAGGTTTCATTGGTATCTGAGGCAGCAAACAGAGGAAACCTCTCCCTCATATTGTTAAAGCAGCAGAGCCCCTCATTTATTTTTTTGGACCTTTCCAAAGGACTTGTGGTTTTTAAATACTAGCCATGGCATCTTTATGCCAGTGGAGCATAGCAGGCAGTTGCGTGAGACCTACTGCAGGATTTTAAAAGGTAGAAAAACACCTAAATCTGAATTGGCTTGTGGAGGCAGTTAACTTTTCCCTTTTGATTATTTAAGCAGCTGATGTTTGAGAGTGGAATGGGCTCTTTTTACTATGGCTTGTCCTTGTGGGTTATGAGGAATATCTGTATTATGCTTAACCTGCCAAAAAAGAAAGAAATTTTTAATAAATTTAGTAACATATGATGGAACATCGTTAGATAAAAACAGCCATTTTATGGGAAAGATTTGTTTTCCATACAATTGTCCCATTAAATCTATAGGTGAATGAGAAGTGTTCAGAACAAATAAATAAATTTAATAGTTAGAGTTAATAAGCAAAGTCTATCAGTTATGTATGGCTTGGTGTATTAGTTATAACTCTTTGTTCCTCTGGAGTTAATTTCTGAGGGAAATTAAGATCAGGATTTCCCTGTAATATTTCATACAAATTCTGAAATTGAAAAGTTGGCATCCCTATTTTAGACCTAATCCAATTAATATTACCTAACAATTTTAGAAAATAATTTGGTGAATTTAATTTTTTCTTTCTAAATTTTATTTTATGGCTTAACAGACAACTGACAGCAAAGTATCCAGACGAGTATAAGGCTCAGGTTGTTGGAACTTTTGTGGTGCTGGGCACAATCCAAAGTGTAACAAGTCTTTCTTTGCAACATCAAAGGCTTGTAAGAGAAGCTGTTGTGAAGTTGGAGAGATTAATATCTCATCCACACAATGTGTTAAATATCCAGTACATGGATCTTGAAATAAACACCATTTGCTAGACTTTTTAGGAATAAGAAAGACAGGTGCATTACAAGGACTCACAGATAGCTCTGAATACCCTTTAAGATTTTTAAAAATTCAAATCTTTATTGATACATTATGAATACATATTATCATTGGATTCAACATTGAGAGTTTGTACCAGAATATGATGTGACTTAATTCTCACTTTTTCCCTTCCCCCACCCACCCGGCAACCTTCCACCCCCTATATACCCTTTAAAATGTTTTGATATAAGTTGCTATAAAATTGTTTCTCTTCTGTTAGGGGCCATTGATTAACCCAAATGGCATCATTTGATTTTCATTGCAAAGGCAAAGCTGACTTGGGTGGAAAAATCTTTTCTAATAGCCTCAACAAAAAAAATTTGATCATGTCCAATTCTAAAATAATTGATTTCTATTACTGTTTTACATGTTGCATTCTGTCCTGAAGCTGTTTGATTAACCCTCTTCCTGGTTCATGTTCCATTTTATACATCATTTGTCCAACTGGCGAATTTTCAGGGAGCAAAGTAGTCATTACAGTTCTCCATTCTTCCAATAAATATCTGGCCCATAGACTTACAGGCAAGGGAGCCAAGTAAGAACAAATTTGTCCCAAGTGACTATCAGTTCTTCATAATATAAAGGTATGGAGCTTTGTAGAGCTTGTTGAGGGTCACCAAGGCCTACCAATGATATTTTAACTTGTTTTGTACCCAGAGCTGGGAACAAAATAATGTGATTATGGTAAATACATCTACACCTGTGTCTACTAACCCTGTAAAGAATTTTCCATCCAATTTAGTTTTGCACATAGGTTAGTTTTTGGAAATCTCTTGGGTGAATTAAACCTCTTTTTAAGAAATTTCTGGCTGAAGATATCAAGAATTTTTCAGGATAACATTATTTAATTTTGATTTAGGCAAAAGCAACAGTTGTGCAATATAATATCTTTGTTCAATTAACCAAAGTCCTGTGAAACTAACAGGAACACACAATTCAGAGTTGTAATCAGAATTAATAACAGCAGGAATAACAGTAATGCCTTTTAAAGTTAGAGAGAGGGTTCCAAGTATTAAACCAATTGTTCCAGGTGGCAGGGGTCCATAAATTCCTGTGGGGACAGATATGGGAATCTCACCTCCCAGCAGGTAAACTCTCTGAGCAGCAGAAAAATCTAGTACTGAGCTCCCAAGTGTTCCCCTGATGAGGGAAGAAATATCTCTCTGGAACCCCATGCCACCTGGTTTCATACTTGTGCACATACTGGAATTGGGTAGAGCTGGCTCAGAGGGACTGGAGTCCACTGGCCTTGGTCTCATATTGTTCCCTGAGCCAGGGAAAGCTGTGGTTTTTGTTTATCTTGCAGTAATGTGCCATCTTTATCATATTTGGAATGACAAGATTTAGCCCAGTGAATGCCTTTGTGGCAGCGAAGGCAAGGGCCAGGTGCTAACTTATTCTTCTTGGATGCTTCACTTAGTATTAGGCCAACTTGTAAAGCTTCTTTGACATCACAATTTTTTCTGAGATGTCCCATTTTTCCAGAATTAAAACATTTTAATGCATTACATGCACCACATAAATGTTGGGAGATAGCTTGAACCACTGGGGCTACATTGTATGAAGGACACCTAATTTTTTGACATGCCTTAATATCAAATATTAATATCTCCAAATCTTAATATCTCCAAATCATTAGGAGAGCATACAGGATGTATTGCCTGTTTACAGTCCAGATTAGCATTCTCATAGGCTGGTTGTAAAGTCAGAATTCTGCTACCTGGGAATTAGATATCTGCCTCCTAACTACTTTTTGCAATCAGGCAACAAACTGCATGAAAGTTTCCATCAGCCCTTGTATGATTTGAGTAAAAGATTGTGTCAGTGCACCATCAACTGGCACAGAGACCCAAACCAGCCACATGAGGTTTTCTAGCTGGCAAAAAAGTAACACTGGGCAATCAGTTTGTCTGTGTAAATCTGAAAATTCATTGGTACCAGATAGCATGTAGAAACTAAGCTCTCTGACCTTAACACCTCCCTGACCTGGACATTAATGTGATCCTGCTCCCTAAGTAAGAAATACAGCTCCACTTCAAAATTGAGATATTGGTCAGGTGATAGGCATGTTTTTGCAAGATGAAAAACATCATGTGGAACCAGAGAATAATTCTGAAATACACTGTCTAAACACACCCAATATATAGGGGCTTTGGACACCATTAGTCAGCACTTTTTGCCTGAGCTACTACAGGATGTTAATATCAAATGAGGTGTGAATGCATATGTCCTCCCCTTGGTTGTCAGAGTCAAGTAGAAGAGAGATAGAAAAGCACAAAGGATCTTTAACTGCATTAATAGCTTTTTTTAAAAAGGTTTTTTTGAGACAGGGTCTCGCTTTGTGGTTCAGACTGTCCCTGAGCTCAGCCTCAAACTCACATCACAGCAATCCTCCTGCCTCTACCTCCCAAGTGCTGGGATTACAGGCATGAGCCACCATGCCCGGCACTGTGGTATATGGTACTGGTTGCTGCTGGGGTGAGTCTCCATGCCCAGTATTGTATGTGGTTACCAGGGATTGAACCCAGGCCCTTGCACTTGCAAGACAGGCACCAGAACCACTGAGCTATATCCCTGGCCCACATTAACAGCTTTTTGTGGAGTATGGTGGTAAGGAGTGGCCCTAGGAGTGGGCTTTAGGATGGGGGCAACAAGACCTTTGTGTGGCAGCTGAGGAGAGTGAGGAGCTAGTGATTTAGGGTTTTCTTTATATTTGGGCTGAAATAGCCTGTTGCAGTGGTGGGCTGAAGTACCAGTAAGATGAAAGTAAGTGGGTGAAGAAACTTAATGTAGCAAAGCATGGCCAGAAGGGAAAGTGGAAGGAGGGTGTAGTCATGGCCTCCTGAAATAGAGAGTTTGAGAGCAGAGTAGACTAAGGCCAACGTGGGTAATGTTTGAGGCGAAAGACAATCCCCTCTTTGCTTGGCTTCATGAAAAATGGTTCCCACCTGCACCCATTTACTAAGTTAATTGTCCTCACCTTGGGAAAACATGGAACATATATTTCTATATCTTTTAGTAATTTTACATCTCTTTTTGATACTAAACTTAAGCAATTTGACAAAGTTCCACTGATCTGATGACAGAGTCTGGCCCATATTTTTAACACAGCATAGATAGAAGATTACTCTGAGCTGAACACACTTGCCAGTAGTGTCCTGTGTCCACATCCAGGATCATTAAGGGAGATCAATATGCTGTCCCTTTTACTTTGAAGTTGTCTCATAGCCAAATTCATCAGTAGACCTGAGTTAAGTGCACATTAGGTTAAATATGTGGGGAACTGGAGAAGGGGATGTAATTAGAACTTTTGCATTAAGTTCTAGTATCCTGTGAGTTGATGTCTCACAGCAAAATAATTACTAATTAGGCAGAAATGAGAATTATAGAAGCTGAGCTTGGGCCTGATCCATGCTACTCTGGGAAAAACCTCAGAAGCCAGACTACCACAATTTTCATTATCCCAGATTCAAGCTGGTTACACCTTTCATTCCAAACATTCTAAAAGACCCTGTAGGTCACCAACAATAGTCTTAGAGTAGTACGTAGATGAAGATCCCACAGGGCATGGCAGATGTCAGCAACTGTCCTTGAGCAGTTAGGCCAATCTGGGTGCAGTTCTACCTTGAAACAACACAGCACATGGGACAATTGAGCCCTTGCTGCTACCAGAGGTGAAGACAAGAGTCCAAAGTTCAGCTGCAGGCAGGAAGGCCTGGTAAGTTTTGACCTAGCAATTACAAAATGAGATTGTTCCCAACAAACTCCCTCATAGCCCAGGTAAGCCTCAAATTTGTGGCCATATACCTGCATCAGCCTCCTAAGGCCTGGGGTTCCAATTGTGAGACATTATTTCATAATCATTTTATTTCTCCATGCATTGAAAAACTTCCATATCGCACCTTAGTGTTATCTGCTTTCTACTTCCTTTAACTACCTTTATAAGTGAAGACATTTTGTTACATTAACATGGAATGAAGTGATATCTTTCCGGAGAATGTTATGATGTTTTGGGTGTCAATTCTAAGAATTTGGAGGATCCTGTTCATCTGAAGACAAAATAAATAAACTGAGAATTTGTTCTTAATCACAATTTTATATTTTTCTTAATTGAAATCTTTATTGGTAGATTACATATACACATCATGATTGCATTCAACAATGAGAAATTGTACCAGTAAATGACACAATTTAATACTTATTTTTTCCCATATCCCTACCCACCCTACCAGCACCCCCCATATACATAAACTTTGTTTCCTTTGTTTTTGTTATAATCTCATTATTTTCCCCATTCACTCCATTATGCTTTTTTAAAATCTTTATTGGTACATTAAATATACACATCATGATTGCACTCCATAATGGGGATTTGTACCAGTATAAGACACAACTTAATTCTCATTTTTTCCCCTAGCCCTACCCACCCTACCACCCCCATATACATAAAATTTGTTTCCTTACTTTTTATTACAATCTCAACATTGTCTCCCTTTCACCTTATTTTACATTGAGCATTTTCTATTTCATAATATATAACATACAATGCTAGAACTCATTTACATCTTCATTTTCTCATACCAGAGAAAAGATGCAATATGTACCTATCTGTGCCCTATTTATTTCACTTATGAGGATATCCTCAAGGTATGTCCATTTAAGTAGAAATGATTCAAACTTATCATTTTTTATGGCAGAGTAGTACTCCATTCTGTAGAAGAACCATGTTTTCTATTTCACAATATATAACATACATTTTAGAACTCATTTACATGTTTATTTTCTCATATCAGAGAAAAGATACAACATTTACACATCTGTGACCTATTTATTTCACTAATGAGGATGTCCTCAAGGTGTGTCCATTTAAGTATAAATGATTCAAACTTATCATTTTTTATGGCAGAGTAGTACTCCCTTCTGTAGAAGAACCACAGCTTTTTTATCCAATCTCCAGTTGATGGACATTTGGGTTGTTTCCAAGATTTAGCAATCAAAAACTGAACTGCTATAAACATAGGTGCACATATGTCACTGTGATATGAATCTTTTAATTCTTGCAGCAGGGCGATGACTGGGTCAAATGGGACCTCCACTCCTTGCTGTTTGAGGAATGTCCAAACTGTTCTCCAGAGGGGTTGTACCAGTCTACATTCCCACCAACAGGGGAGAAGAGTTCTTTCTTCTCCGCAGCCTCACCAACATTTGTTGCTGGCTAATTCTGAAATGGCAGCCATTCTTTGTGGAGTGCCATGAAATCTTAATGTTTTCATTTGCATCTCTTGAATGACTTGTGAGGTTGAACATTTCTTCATATGCTTCTTAGCTACTTTGATTTCTTCCTCTGAAAAGTATCTGTTCATTTCATATATCCATTTTTGAATTGTGTCTTTAAATTTGGGCGGATTGATTTTTTGAGCCCTTTATCTATTCTAGATAGTAGCCCTTTGTCTGAGAGGCAGCTGGTAAAGATTCTTTCCCATATTGTTGGTTGCCGTTTCGCTTTGCTTGTGGGTTCTTTTGCTGTGCAGAAACCTCAGTAGGATGAGATCCCATTTATCGATTTCTTCTACCAGTTCTTGAATCACAATTTCATCTTACCTCACCTTGCTACTTAATATTATATCTTAAACTCTATACCTTAAAAAACACTTTTTGCATTTAAGGGTTGTACAAGCTGTGCAGATTAAAAAACCACTTGTCTCTTGCTTTATGAAAGGCAGTCTTTCTCATGTAGCTTCACACAGTGAAAGACAAGCAAATGATATTTGGTCTCTGATAAGGACATGACTCTCACTCATGAAAAATACCCTCATTATTTCATTTAAACTTAATGAACTCTCCAAACTCAACTTTCTTATAACATCACAGTAAGGCTAATTTATCTTTCAGCATGTGAACTTGGGATGATCATATGCACTTCAATGATTGAAAATTTTGTACTAAATTGGAAGGTAACTATGGGTTGTCTTTTCCCTGAAAACCTCTATACTTTCTATACAGCTTGGCTTTAAGGAACTATCTCTATGTATTGGCCTTCATATTCGCCATTGAAGAGATCAATAGGAATCCTCATCTTCTACCCAATGTATCATTGGGATACCATTTCCATAATATCCACCACAGTCAATGGAGGACACTGAAGAGTTCTCTCCTTTTGCTCAAAGGACAGGATGAGATGCCTAATTACAACTGTCAGAGAGAAAGCAAATCTATCGCTGTCCTTACAGGACCATCAAGGGCAGCTTCTGCTCAGGTGGCGATGTTGCTTCAACTATACAAATTTCCACAGGTGAGTGTGGGTGCATGGGAACAGGTTAAACCACATCTCTTATTTACTATCATTTTAGGTCCCTGAAATGGGTGACATTTAGACTAGTTTAGGCATCACTCAGTGCATACTCTCAAGGGTAACATCACAGGGACTTCATTGGGCACAAATATCTCATCTATGTCAGACAGAAGGAAAACAGATTTCCTGGAACTTTGATCAGTTATGTTTTAAAAGTCTCTTAATAAATGAAATTATTCAAAAATGTGATGAATACATCTCCACTTCTACCAAATCTAGCTGTTACTGAGTAGCTTTCAGGTATGACATTGTGCTTCATGCCCATCTCATTCTCATGCTACCTCCAACTTTCCTTCCTCACAGCTGAACTATGGCTCTTTTGATACTATGCTCAGTGACAATGGCCAGTTTCCCACTCTCCATCAGGTGGCCCCCAGGGACACATCTCTGGCCCCTGGCATGATCTCTCTGATGCTTCACTTCAGCTGGACCTGGGTGGGACTAATGATTCTTGATGATCAGAATGGGCTTCAGTTCCTCTCAGGTTTGAAAAAAGAGATGGACAGGAACAGAATTTGTCTAGCATTTGTGCAAATGGTCTCAGTGGATTCAGAGTCCCACGATTCACGTAAATTTTTAGTTCCATTAGATTCTAAGGGGATTTCAACAACAAATGTGATTGTCATACACTTTCAGAGTGATACTACATCAGACATGGAATTTTATGCAATATCTTATTCTAAGACATTCAAAGTCTGGGTCACAAACACACAAAACCACGCTCTCGTACTCACATACATGGATTACAGACTTCACTCTCTCCATGCCACTTACATTTTTTCACACCACCATGAGAAGCTTTCTGGTTTCAAAAAATTTCTCCAAACAGTTTATCCTTCCAACTATCCAGAAGACAATTTCCTCTCGCTCATTTGGGTGACAAAGTTTGAGTGCTCAGTTTCTGAGTCTGACTGTTCAGTGAAAAACTGTCCACCTAATGCCACTCTTGCCTGGTTGCCTTCGAATAAATTTGAAACAGCCATGACTGATGAAGATTACAATATATACAATGCTGTGTATGCTGTAGCACATGCCCTCCATCGTAGCCTTCTTCAACATAAACAGGAGAAACTAATGGAAAATGGGAACCAAATGATGTTTTCTCCCTCAAAGGTAACGTGTTTCCATTGAGTATCACGTACCATCAACAAGCTACCTTCCCTAAGGGATTTCACACACACTCCATCCAAGTAGTTTGGAATCATTACTTTGAAAAGCCAGAGATTCTGTACAAGTTTCACTGGAGACAGTGCACATATATGTGGGTTAAAATGGTCCTCAGGAACAGGAAGCAGCCAAGTCTAGAAAGCAGCTCAATGGGAGAGCTTCACCACCGCGGACTAAACTTCAGGCTGGAACTGCAGCACAATAGACAGAAAAATAAGTAAACATCAATCTAACCAATGAACCACACACACACAAGCATGCACACACAAAACAGAGCCGTTTGACACTATTCAGTGTAAGTGCTTTTCTCCCAAAGGATGTCCACAACTTGGCGATCTAAAAATTTCAGTCCAAAACATGAACATTTCCCAGTTAAGATCTTGATGTTCAACAGGAAAAGACAGTATTTCTGTAGTGTAGTACTGCTAAACACTGAGATAATACAGTATATAAATTTCCAATTTAACTGTAAAATCTCTGTCTCACTGACAACCTCACTTTGCAGGTAGTGGTTCCTGGGTAAAGGGTGTAAAGATCTGTCATTCAGTAGTTGGATTTGGCTCAAATGTGTGCTGAATGAGGTGATTTGTCTTTCTGTTGATTTGTTGTCAATGTTCTTGTTGTCATTGTTTCTCATAATATTGCTATTGTTCAGAAACAAAGTCTCATGTGAAGTTCAGAATAGCATAAAATAAACTCTGTAGCTGAAGCTGGCTTCAAACTCATAATAACTCTCTTTTTTTAGCCTTCTTAGGGCTCAGATTACAGGAGTGTGCCACCATAAGTAGTCAAGTGTTTTGATACTAACTGAAATTCTAGAAATCAGATGATATTTTATTTCTCCACAGCCTTTAATTTTTCTACTTCATGATATATACTATACTAAAGATTAATTGTAAAGTCAGATTTAATGAAAACTGGACCAAGGATGTATCACATTGCATGGCACACAAAAGGTCCTGAGTTCAATCCTTGGTACCACAAAAAATATTAATTATAATTAGTGACTATCTCTAATCCAAGGTTTCTGCCTCATCCCTGGGTTCCATTCACTGTACAACTCTGATCTCTTTTAGCTGAATCTCTTTCTGAGCAAGATCCAGTTTAATAATCCAGCTGGAGAACACATAAATTTGGAAGGGAACACAAAACTGCATGCAGTGTATGACATTTTCAACCTTTGGAACTATCAAAATGGTTTTACACACAGAGTGAAAGTAGGAGAATTTTCCACACATGTTTCACATGGGCAGCAATTATCTTTATCTGAGGAGATGGTGGAATGGGGCACAGAAGTTACAGAGGTATGTTGGATCTAACTGTAAGGAATGTTATTAAACACAATTAACTTTTGATGCATTTACATCAACACCTTTGCCCAGGAAAAGTCAACATATAACAATTCACCTTCTATATGGAAGAATTTTCCTATTGAGCATCTTTCTGATGAATGAGAAAGGATTTAGCTTATTTAAACCATGTTTTTGTAAGTGTTTATATATTTCATATCATAATGAAGATGGCATGATAGAATAACTGGTTTTATTCATGGAGAGAAATTCAATGTATGATTCTCATCATGAAGAATTAGACAAAACCCCAGAAGTCACCAGATGTGTTTTCTTCCTTCAGATTCCCCACTCGGTATGCAGTGAGAGTTGTCATCCTGGATTCAGGAAGTCCCTTCAGGAGGGACAGCCTGCCTGTTGTTTTTATTGCACTGCTTGCTCTGAGAATGAGATTTCCAACCAGACAGGTAAGAACACACCTCATGGTGAAATCCTCACCTGTCTTTTCTATTCACTCATCTATCAAGGAAGAAGAAACTATCTTAAAGATGAAAGTAAAAATTAATTCTTCTTCCTTTACTTCAAATTTCATTACTCCTTTCAGTATCATTTCTCCTTGAAACAGAATCACTCCATGTTCTTGAATTACATTCCGATTCATTTTGATAGACTGATGGAACAATTTTGAAAACAAATCCCTTTCCTCACTTCTGAAGTGTCCCTTTTATCCCAATACAGGCCTTTGACACGTGGTAATAGGGTAATGATTGTTCATCTTTGAAAGTACACTTATATTTTAATTGATTTTATTGATACATTTTATACAGATACTCTGATAACACTCAACATTGAGAATTTATATGTTTACATGAAACACTTTGATTTTCATTTTTCCCCTTTCACTTGCTAGCCTTAAAATGACCATACCTTATATACAAGCTTTGTTTCCTTTACTTTTACTATCAAATTGTTCTTTTCTTTCCTTATTTTCATTTATCCACTGTTTCCTTTTGCCTTTGTATATCATCTTCCTATTTCACAGTAGCTATAATACATTTTGACATTCTTTTGACCTTCACCATTGCATATTAGATGAAAGACATGTTACTTACACATTTGTTTCCTATTTATTTCACTTATGAGGATGTTCTCATGGCATATCAATTTTAGCATGAAAGGCTATAATTTATTGTTGTGTATAGCACAGTAATACTCCATTAAATAAACACATCTTGTTCATCCCATCTCCCAGTGACGGGCATTTGAGCTGTTTCTAAGATTTTACTACCATCAATTGACTTGCTATAAACATGGGTATACATTCATCATTGTGGTATTATTTTTTTAATTCATATATATATATACATATACATATATACATATACATATATACATATACATATATATACATATACATATATACATATACATATGTATATGTATATATATGAATACACATGCATGCATGCACACACACCAGGGGAACCTGGAGTACTAGGATTTTAAGGAAGCTCCACATTGATGCCCACAGTACTTGTACCAGTCTTCATTCCCCAAAACAGTGGAAAAGAGTTCTTGTCTCTCCAGAGTCCCTATAGCATTTTTCGTTGGTTGATTTCATGACAGCAACCATTTTTTCTGGAGTGAGATGAAATCTCAATGTTGTTTTAATCTGCATCTCTCAAAAATCCAGAGATGTAGAACATTTCTTCATATGATTCTTTGCTGTCTTCACTTTTTCATGTAAAAATGTCTGTTCATGTCTGTTTCACATAAAAATGTGATTTTTAAGGGCCTGGGGAGTTAGCTCAGTGGTTCCAGCTCCTGTCTTGCAAGCACAAGGACCCAGGTTTGATCCCCAGTAACCACATACTATACTGGGTGTGGAGACTCACTCCCAGCAGCAACCAATATCACATTCCACAGTGCCGGGCGTGGTGGGGCTCACACTTGTAATCCCAGCACTTGGGAGGCAGAGGCAGGAGGATTGCTGTGATGTGAGTTTGAGGCTGAGCTCAGGGCCCGCCTGAACTACAAAGCGAGACCTTGTCTCAAAAAACCTAAAAAAAAAAAAAAAAAAGAGTGACTTGTAGTTATCTTTTTGGTTGGGTCTTTCTCAACTTTTGGAATATATGCCATGCTAGCTTTTGGGAATGAATTTGGGTGAATTGCTTCCCTTTTGATTTCAGTAAAGTGTTTGAAAAACATTGACATTAACTTTTTCTAGATGTTTTATATAATTCACCAGTAAAACCAACAGATCTAGGACTTTTCTTTGTCCACATGTGGGTTTTTTTCACAGCATTTTCAATTTCACATATTGATGTTGGAATGTTTAGCATTTCAATATCCTCTTCATTCAACATTGGAAGTTCATATGTGTTTATGAATCTATACATTTCCTCTGTGTTTTCCATCTTGTTCTTAGACTGTGTTTATTGTCCTCTATATTTTTGGTGGATCTCTGGCGATTTGTCCATTTTCATTCCTGATTGCTTAGCTTCATGCCTTTTACTTCTTTGGCTTTATAAATTTCAGTAAGTATTGTCAATTTTGTTCATCCTTTTGAAGGACCAACTTTGTTCCCTTAATTTTTTACATTATTGTCTTATTCTCCATTGCATTCATTTATTCTCTAATCCTTATAATTTCCTTATTATTTCAATGTTCTGTGGTCTGATAGCATACAGGAAATAACTTCACTTCCTTTGATTCTGCTCTACAAACTACCATGTGGTATCTTTTGGAAAGTGACATAGCAGCATCTGAGAAGAATTTCTATACTGCTTTTATGAGGTGAAATACTCTGTAGACATCTCTTGAATGCATTTGCTCAAGTTTCACACACTTAAAATCTCTCATTACTGATTAGTTTGTCCATGTAATCTGTCTTTTTGTGACAGTGGGGATTGTGCTCTCCTACTAGTATTGTATTAGTGCTTACCTTGCTCTTCTTGTCCATTAATATTTGTTTTATCTTATTGGATGGATTAGAATTTGGTGCATAAATATTTATGAATATCATCTCTGCCTATTGAATTTTCCCCAGTATGAGAATACAGTGACCTTCATTGTCTCTCTTAATTAGTTTTGGTTTGAAATCTACTTTGTCTGTAAATAAGTTAACCAATCTTACTTTTTTTTTGTCAGTTTCCTATTGCATGGATAATTATTTTTTATCCTTTTACTATCAGCTTGTGGATTTTTTTTCTGAATTAGGTGTGTTCCTTGAATATAGGATATTATTAGATCTTGATTTTAATCCATTCTGCAGTCAGTGTCTTTTATTGGCACACTGAGGCCATTGACATTAGTGGTTATAAGTGAGATGTACTGATTTAGTCCTGTCATGATGTTTTACTCTTTTTAGTTATTTTATTCTTTGCTTTTCCACTTTCCATTCAGTTTCTTGCCTTGCAAATTAGTTCACACTGCTGTTTCTCATCGGATTGATACTCATAGTTTTCTTCTAGGATATTGTTTAGAATTTTCTGGAGTTCATGATTTGTACTCCTGAAGATTCTTAAGTGTTCATTATTATGGATTGATCTTATTTCTCTGTTAATTTTGTAAGACAGTTTTTCAGAATATGTCATTCTTGATTGGTGGTTGCTTTCACTGAGACTTAAAATACTTCCCTCCAAACCTCCGTGGCTTGAGTGTTAACACTGAAAAGTCTGCTGTAATTCAGATGTACTTTCCTCTGAATATGATTGGTTTTTATTCTCTGGCTGCTTTCAGTACTTTGTTCTTCTGTTGGGTATCTGGAATCTTGATCATTATACACTTAGTTGTAGACTTTTTGGGGTCACAACCACTTGGAGTACTATATATTCACTTACATCTATGCCAAATTTCTTTCCTTTCCCTTCAAAGTTCTTTGACATTACATATTTTTGAACACCTTTTTATATCTTTTTGCATTATGTCTTGTTTCTTCACTGTTTCCAATCAGTCTTATTTTATTCTTACTTGCATTATCTAGCAGCTGATGGATTCATTTATCATGGTCTTTTGCTGTTTTCTATAAAATAATCCTTTCCAGTTAACTTAATACAATTCTATCTTCCAGGTCTGATGTTTGGTCTTCATATTATTCATTCTATTATCCAAACTTTCATTGGGGTTTTTCATCTCCTGGAAATTGCTCTGAAGCTGTTCCATGGTTCTGTTGCTTTCATAATATGAGATTTTTACTATATTTATTATTTCTTCTTTAGTGTTATTAAGCATATCTTTCACATTGGACACTATCTCTGTTTATGAGAAATTTCATATCTTCATTTTCCAAAATCCTGTTTTCTTACTGGCTTTGAAAGTTTTGGAGTCTGAGATTGAGTTTGCTGTATTTCCCTTTTCTAAACTCTATTATGATGGTTTTAATGTCTGGGTTTTATATTTTTCTCATTTCTTTTCCTTGTTATTAATTTTTGTTGTTGTTGTTTGTCCCTTCCTGATATCTGGGGGGTCACTTTCTTCTTAATATTTCTTAATAGGAGATGGGTTCTTCCTGAATTGTTCTCCTTGGATCTGTGATGGCCTTTAAAGAATCCCAGTTTCGGTACATATTGAAAGGTTCTTAAACACATCACATCATCTTGATTGGCAAAATAGAATCAGTATCATCAACAGTATCAAACACAGCACATGAAAAGATAAACTATGACAATTACTGTTCCGATACATTTTTATTTTTTTGAGACATGGTCTCACTTTGTTGTTCAGGCTGCCCCTGAGCTCAGCCTCAACCTCACATCACAACAATCCTCCTGTCTCTGCCTCCTGAGTGCTGAGATTACTGGTGTGAGCCACCATGCATAGCACTGTGGTTTGTGGAACTGATTGGTGCTGGGCGTGAGTCTCCACACCCAGTATTGTATATGCTTAACCAGGGATCAAACCCTGGTCCTTGTGCTTGCAAGACAGGTGCTGGAACCACTGAGCTACATTCCTGGCCCCCTGATACTTTTCACCTCATGAGTTAGACCTGTGAACATATGCCACATTGTAGAACTAACCAGAAATGTGTTTACAACATACAAGTCCATCAATAGAGCAGCATACCCTTTCAGAACAAAAGGTCACCAGGGAGTTGGAGGAGTACAGACATAAAAAGAGAGGGAAACATTAAAAATAGGGCTAGAGACATGTAAAAGCCACACAAACACCAGGAAACTGACAGATGATAGAAGACAAAAGAGGTAAATGTGCTAAATACAACACAGAACAGATTAACAACAGCAAGGCCACTAAAAACGGTATTCACCCTACTATAATAGTACAGAAGAAAGAGAAATGAGGGAAAACTGACACACATTAATTCTGGGAACTGATACTGACCAGAGGACAAGAGAAAATGACAGAACAAAAGAAGGTTAGGGTACATAGCAGCAACGGTCTAACAGGAGACTATTTCACTTTTCTTATAAAATAAAAGCAGTTTACCAAAGAAAAAACACAAAACTGAACAGACTTAGCAATAAGTAATTGCAAAATTGAAGAATAAAAGCGATATCAGAAAAAAGAAAGAAAAAGAACAATAGCAAGAAGAAAACAAAGCCAAAAATACAATTCAAAGAGCCCATCATGGTGTGGATCTGCTGTTTCCTGTAGATGGTATTGGCAGTAGCACAGAGTGGAACTGATTAGTCACACGGAGAAAAATTATCATCCCCTGTAATTCAGTATAGGTTTAAGGTATCATGCCTGAGTTCAGCTCAATCAAACCCTGAAGGCTTCAAGACTTCATGTTCTGTAGGTGGGACTGACTCCACAAATTCCCCAGTGGCTCTAGTCCACAGAAGTTCTTCACTCCTTCAGGTGGTGCTTCTTCAATATGGTAGACAGGGCAGAGTCACATACTGGAGGCCTCTGCTTAAGTCCCACCACTGCCAGACTTATTATATGTGTGTAAACAAGTAAATGGACTCTCTAGGGACTCTTAACTGTCCATTAGTCCCAGATAGGGTCAGGGACTGTGCAGCAGTGTGTGGAAATAAGTAAATGGAGACTCTGTAGGCTCCTGCTCCCATGCTGATCAAACAAAATTGAAGGAGTGTGGTGGAAAGGTGAGCCACAACCACACTCCAGAGCCCTTCTCACAAAGCAGCATCACCTATTCAGAGTCTGAAACTACATGTACCTCACATTGAAGGCATGAATTGTCCATAACCTTAAATTTCCTTTCCTACCACAGCCCTTGACACATAGCAAGTGCTTAAAAGTGTTTTTGTTTAGTTCAGAAGTAGGCATGTCCTCCTGTATAGCATCAGTCTGGGGCAGCATGATCTCCAGTGGTGGAATTTATATCCTAGGGTTCCACAAGTCACCACTGAGCAGGAGAGAATGAAGGAGACACACATTGAAGTGACTGCCACAGAGCTGCAATGATCTGCCCAGAGTCCTGCAGGATTGCATTAGTAATCTCCTCTGCATTTTCAAGGTGATTCAAGGACTTCTTCACATTACAGGTCACATTATATCAGATATGGAAGGTAGAGTCAATTCCTAGGAGTATTCACTGGCCTACAGAGAAAGCATAGGTCTCTGGCCCACAATGTGACCACCCACTATTGCCAGTCTGGGGTACATTTGGCTTATCTTTTACAGGAGGCAGCAGAGGGGCAGACTGATGAACCATTCTAGTCCTGGATGAGGAAAACAGCCATTAAGAGAAGGCATAAACTAGACCCTATCAGAATCAACACAAATTCTGACAGTCTCCTGATACCATTACTGATTCCTTATATCCAGAACAGATCGGGTGGCAAATTAATTTCCAATATACCAATCAGAACAAGAACACATCTCAGCTATGGAATCACACATATCCTAGGGCCAATTAACAGGAGAAACCCTGATGTGAGAAAATTCTACTAACCCACAGGCCTAAAATCTAGGTGGAGGAACACATGACTGGCTGTATTTCAAAACCAAAGTTCCTGAAAAGAATTCACTCACTTAAAAATACAGCACAGAAGGGCTGACTATGTCTCCCATATCAACAGCATAGTTTCATGTGCTCTACTTCCAGGCTCTTTGTACATTTCATACCTGCTGATGGTAACAGGTGACTCACGTGCCTTGTGAGATGGGAGGATGGCTTCCTCCAGTTCCAAAACCACACACCAACTGGACTTTGTGTGAGAGAAAAGGAGAGGAGTCAAGGCAATTAGACTACAAAATTCCAGCTGGCTCTGTGTTAATCTCATAAAGGATATTTACAAAATATTTCCAAAGCAAATAACCACTTTTACTTGACATACAATTCTAGGTCCTGTCCAGGCTGGTACTGTCAAGAGAACATATAAAAGGTAGAACTCACTGGTAAAGAAGGGATATAACATTAAAATTTTATCATGATACCAATATGTGAGTATCAAACGCAGGTAAGTTAGTAAATTAGTAAATCAATACTTCAACTTAGTGTTGATTGAATACACTACATAAAATTACTATAAATATAAGAATACATATATACATATATACATGAATACATTCCAAAGAGAAATTTTCAGAGATGGTGATTACTACATTCTTAAAGTATAAAAATATATAGAGAAACATTCTGAAAATATTGGAAGGTTCTACCACTAAATTATGGAAAGCACTGAGAAAAAAATGAAGTGGTGAAAAAAGCACATTTATCAATGGGGAAACTACATGAGTGAAAGATTTTTCCTTATTAACAACTCAAAATTCAACCAAATTAAAATTAGCATTAAAGTGGGCCAAGGATTTAGCTCAGTGGTTTTGGTGCCTGCCTTGCAAGCACAAAGTCCCAGGTTCAATCCCTGCTAACCACATATAGCAATGCTGGGTGTGGTGACTCATCCCTATAAACCCAGCACTATGGAGGGAGACACAGGAGGACTGCTGAATTCAAGGCTGAGTTCAGGACTACATACATTGAGGATATCCTCATAAGTGAAATAAATAGGTCACAGATAGGTACATATTGCATCTTTTCTCTGGTATGAGAAAATGAAGATGTAAATGAGTCCTAGAATTGTATGTTATATATTGTGAAATAGAAAATACTCAAAGTAAAATAGGGTGAAGGGGGAAAAATAAAGAGATTATAACAAAAAAGTAAGGAAACAAATTTTATGTATATAGGGGGGTGGTAGGGTGGGTAGGGCTATGGGAAAAGATGAGAATTAAGTTGTGTTTTATACTGGTACAAATCCTCATTATGGAGTGCAGTCATATTGCATATATGTAATGTACCAATAAAGATTTAAAAAAATTAGCATTAAAGTGACATGTGCTGAAAAGAAGGTGGAAGATACATTTACTGGGAGGATTAACATAGTGATATCTGCTTCCATAGAACCTAGCAAATTACGAAGCCATGATGTTTCTAAATATTGTTCATTGAATGTTCAGGCTTTTACTTTGACAGTTAAATGTGGATACATAGTTCATTTACAGTTTTGTGAGTATACTGATACCATAGACATTCAAAGTAAAGGAAAAGATATACCAGTGTCTTAAATAAGAACATAAAGAAGATCTACTATATTGATAATTATTTCCTGTATGATCTTTGACTTAGTGTACAGAGAAACATAGCAGAGTAGGCGCAATCAGTCCAGTCAGCTTCTGGGGTGGGGAGGAGCTGTGAATGAGCAGAAATGCTGGCCATGACATCATGATAATTTTCATCTCCACCAGACATGGAGCAGTGTGTGAAGTGTCCAGATCATCAGTATGCAAACACTGAGAGAGATCACTGCCGACAAAGAGCTGTAACATTTCTGGCTTATGGAGACCCCTTGGGAAAGGTTCTGGCTGGCACAGCTCTGACTTTCACTTTTCTTACTGTTATTATTCTTGGGCTCTTTGTCAAGCACCGAGACACTCCCATTGTCAAGGCCAACAACAGGGCTCTCAGTTACATCCTGCTAATCTCCCTCGCCTTCTGCTTTCTCTGCTCCTTACTGTTCATTGGTCGTCCCAACATAGCCACCTGCATCCTCCAGCAGACCACATTTGCAGTTGTGTTCACCATGGCTGTTTCCACTGTCTTGGCAAAAACTGTCACCGTGGTTCTGGCCTTTAAATGTACTGCTCCAGGAAGGAGGATGAGGCATTTGCTGGTATCAGGGACTCCTAATTACATCATCCTCATCTGTTCCCTGATACAACTCACTCTGTGTGGAGTCTGGATGGGAACAAATCCACCTTACATTGACACAGATGCACACTCTGAACATGGTCACATTATCATCGTGTGCAACAAGGGCTCCCTCACTGCCTTCTATTGTGTCCTGGGATACCTGGGCTCCCTGGCTTTTTTGAGCTTCACTGTGGCTTTCCTGGCCAGGAACCTGCCTGACACCTTCAATGAAGCCAAGTTCCTGACCTTCAGCATGCTGGTGTTTTGCAGTGTGTGGGTGACCTTCCTGCCTGTGTACCACAGCACCAAGGGGAAGGTGATGGTGGCCATGGAGGTCTTCTCCATCTTGGCTTCCAGTGCAGGGCTTCTGGGCTGCATCTTTGCTCCTAAGTGCTATATTATTGTTTTAAAGCCAGATAAAAATTGTATGCATGAATTCAGAGAGCAAACACACACTGGGAGAAAGAAGACTTCTCATGATTAAACATATTTTTTTACCAAAATACAGACAGTGGCTGATTTCAAAGCTGGACATCTTTGTAGTCATGCATCATAATATAATATATGTCTTACTAGTCTGGGGATTTAGCTCAAGTGATACTGCAACCATGTTGGAAGCACAAAGGCCCAAGGTTACCCTGTGATCGAAATATATTTTTTACATCAGTAATAAGTGACTCTAATCTTCTAATCTAATAGTTTTATGAGTACTGTGAACTGAAGTCATTCTCTTCTCTATTTGAATTCTATTTTGGACATGTTTTGTTTTCTTGTTACAGTTGGAATTGATCCTCTTATTTTTGATGGTGACCATGTTCTCCACTGTAATCTTGCCCTCCTCTTACATTTCTCAGAGATTCTTTTCTAAACTTTAGAAAAGATAATGAACTCTTTCATGTGTTAAACTATTTCTATTTTCTTATAGGTTTTTAAAAACTGATTTTATTGGTACATTTTACACATACAGTATGATCACGTTTAACATTGAGAACATGTACCTATACATACTGCGTCTTGTTTCTCATTTTTCCCCTTCCCCGGCCTCATTACAGCCCCCATTCCTATATACATGAGATTTGTTTCCTTTATTTATGATCAAATCTTTTTCCTCCTTTGCTTTCCTCCAGCCACCCTTTCCCTTTTCTTTTTGGCATACTGTCTTTCACTTTACCTGTCATACATTTTGGCATTCATTTACAGCTTTCAATTTTCAAACTAGAGAAAAGTAATTTTCCTGTGTCTTTTTGGGGTATATATATGTGTGTGTGTGTGTGTGTGTGTGTGTGTGTGTGTGTATGCATATATGTATATGTGTATGATATATCATACACGTATCATTGTGATACATATGTGATCATATACAATTACATATATATCATGTATGCTCATATATGATACATATATCATATATGCATATTACATATACACATTATATATGTATATATATTGTGTATATATACATAAATATATATGAAAGAATTAATAGAATCATAGCTCAGCCATATATGTACAGCCATGATTATGGAATCTCATTGAAGATTGGAATCTCATTGATTATGGAATCTCATATGAAGCTGTGCTTTACTTATTCACTTGTGACTATGTCCTTGAAGTACATCCACCTGCATATAAAAGACACGAATTTGTCATTTTTTCAGGCTGAGTAATATTTCATCTTATAGAAAAACCACATCTTCTTTATCCCATATTTCATTGTTGGACATTTGTGCTGTTTCCAAGACTTAAGGAACACCAGCTGAGATTCCATAATTATGGCTGTACATATATCGCTGAGCTATGATTCTATTAATTCTTTCATATATATTTATGTATATATACACAATATATATACATATATAATGTGTATATGTAGTATGCATATATGATATATGTATCATATATGAGCATACATGATATATATGTAATTGTATATGATCACATATGTATCACAATGATACGTGTATGATATATCATGCACATATACATATATGCATACACACACACACACACACACACACACATATATATATATATATATATATATATATATATACCCCAAATATATACCCCAAGGGAATGTAGATCAAATCGAACCTGGAGTCCTACATTTTTGAAAAATCTCCCCAGTAGTTGCACAGGTCTACATTCCCCCAAAGAATGGAGAAGGTTTCCTTTCTCCCCTGTGTCTTTTTTTTTAATTATCTTTATTGGTACATTATGAATACACATGGTAATAGCACTCATCATCAAGAGTTTGTACCAGAATATGACATAACTTGATTCTCATTTTTTTTCCTTTTCCCCCCGCCCTGCATCCTCCAGCCCCCTATATACACAATCTTTGTGTTCTTTTTTCTTTATTATTACCACACTTCCCTGTGTCCTTACAGTATTTGTTGTTGGTTGATTTCATAATAACAATGATTCTTTCTGGAGTGACATGAAATCTCAGTGCCGTTTTTATCTCCATCTCTCAAATGACCAGATATGTAGAACATTTCTTCATACGTTTCTTTTCTGCTTTCATTTTTTCATACAAAAAAAATGTCTGTTCATTTCAGATGCCCATTTTTGAATTGGGTCTTTTTATTTCTGGTGGATATTTTTTAATTCTAATTTTTATTGGTACATTATAAATATATGTCATCATTGAATTCAACATTGTGAATTTGTACCAAAATATGACCTGACTTGATCCTCATTTTTCCCCTTTCCCCACCCGCCCAGAAACCCCAACCCTCATATACATTTCTTTCTTCTTTTTTTAATATCCATTCTTTTTCCCCTCGTTATTTAACCCTACTTTTTAAAGCTCTTTATATACACTACATAGAATCCCTTTGTCTGAGAAATAGTTTGTAAATACTCTTTCTCACATTGTAAATATTCTTTCTCACGTTTCTCTCTCTTCAATCTCGTGGTGGTTTATTTTTCTGTGCAGAGGCTTCTCAGTAAGATGTAATCTTAATACTTGATATATAATATATAATAAAAATATACAATATATAATAATATATATAATATATAATTATATATAATATATTAAATAGATAATATCATATATAATATATAATAATAAAATGATATATAATATATAATAATAATATATAATATTTCTGCTAGTTTCTGTGCTGCTCAGGTTTTGTTCATAATGTCTTTCCCTATGCCAATATCTTCAAGAGTCCTAAATAAAGTATATTCCAGAAAGATTAGTGTTTCTTTTTTAATATTTAGATCTCTAATCTACGTTGACTTTGTTTGGGTGCATAGAGAAAGACATAGATCTAACTTTAATCATTGAGATGTGGAAACCCTGTTTTTCCAACACAATTTGTTAAAGCAGCTATCTTTCCTCCATTGAGAGTATTTGGCTCCTTTACCAAAGATGAGGTGGCTTAGTATATCAACGGTTGTATCTGAATGTTCTAGTCTATTCCACTGATCCTCGGGTCTGTTCATTCCCCAATATCATGATCGGATTTTTAATAACAGCAACTTTGTAGTATAATTTTGAACTGAAGACTATGATACCCCATACCATGATATTGTTACCTAGAATTGCTTTTGTGAATATTAAGTCTTTTCTAGTTCCAGATTAATATTTGAATTATTTTCCCTACCTCTGTGAAACATCCAGTTGGAATTTCATTTGAGATTATATTGACTCTATATAGTGATTTTGGCAGCAGGGACATTTTGACAGTATTGGATCTTCCAACGCAGGAACAAGAGATGCCATTCATTTTCTGTTAACCTCTTCCATGTCCCTTTTCAGTAGACAACACTTTTCAGAATAGAGGTTTTTCACTTCCTTTGTTAGATTGAGTTTTAGATATTTCACTTTTTAGATGCTGCTGTAAAAGGAATTGATTCCCTAATTTCTCTCTCAATGAGTGTGTTGTTCATGTACACAAAGGCTATTATTTTTGAGTGTTGACCTTGTATCCAGCTACAGTACTACATCTAATGATTCATTCCAGTGTTCGTTTGGTTGAGTGTTTATGACTTGCAATATAGAGTATAATGTCATCAGCAAATAATGATAGTTTAATCTCTTCCTTACTTATCTTTACTCTTTTTATGTCATTCTCTTGGCTGATTGCTGTGGCTCATGTTTCCAAAATGATATTGAACAAGAGTGGTGATAGTGGACATCCTTGTGTTGTTCCTGATTTAGAATGAAATCTTCCATTTGTTGACCATGTATTTTCTGATGCTGTCTCTTGATTTCTCATGTATAGCTTTCATCAGGTTGAGACAAAGACTCATTATACCAATTTTCTATGGGATTTGATCATGAGTAGGTATTGGATTTTGTCAAATACTTTTTCTGCATCTACTGAGATCATCACTTTTTTTTTCTTGAGTCTGATAATGTAGTGCACTACATTTATTGATTAATGTATGTTGAACCATTCTTGCATTCCTGAAAAGAATTCAACTCTGTCAAGTTGTAAACCTTCTTAATAGTCCTCTGTATAGTCTTTGACAATTTCTTACTGAGGATTTTTCAATCATTGTTCATAAGGGAAACTGACCTGTAGTTATCTTTTTTGGCTGGGTCTTTCCCTGTTTTTTTGAATACATGTAATGTTAATTTTCAGAAATTAAATTGAGAGAATTGCTTTCCTTTTGGTTTCATTATACAGTCAGAGAAACAGTGGAATATCACCTCTCCAGATATTTTATATAATTCACTAGTAAAACTATCAGGACTAGGATTTTCTTTGTTGACAGGTTTTTACTACATTTTCAATTTCTATTTTTTTTTTTTTTTTTTTTTTAGACAGGGTCTCGCTTTTGTGGTTCAGGCTGGTCCTGAGCTCAGCCTCAAACTCGCATCACAGCAATCCTCCTGCCTCTGCCTCCCGAGTGCTGGGATTACAGGCGTGAGCCACCACGGCCGGCATTGTGGTATGTGGTACTGGTTGCTGCTGGGCATGAGTCTCCATGCCCAGTATGGTATGTGGTTACCGGGGATTGAACCCGGGTCCTTGCGCTTGCAAGACAGGCCCCGGAACCACTGAGCTAACTCCCCAGCCCTACATTTTCAATTTCACAGATTGACATTTGGTGCTTGCAATTCTTATATTTTCTTTGTCTAACTTTGGAAGATCAAAGTGTCTAGGAGTCTATACGTTTCTTCTATTTTCCATCTTCTTGGAATACATATATTCAGACTGATTTTAATACATCCAACTATATGAAACAAATATTAAATGATATGAAAAGTCAGAGAATCACTAAAATGATAGTAGTAGGGATTTCAATACCCTGCTGTGAAAAAAACAGACAGACCAAATGGAGAAAAAAATCAACGAGAAAATACTTTTGAACAAATGAACTTGCTGCTTCCAGAGGAAAATTCATAGCAGTCAGTGCCTACACTAGGATAACAGAGAAAACTCAAATAATCTAATGCTGAACCTCAGGCTACTAGAAAAAGAGGAATAAGACAAACCCAAACTCTTACTAGGGAAGAAATTATAAGGATCAGAGCATAAGTCAATGCAATGGAGACTAAGTGAATGATAAAAAAAATCAATGAGTCAAAGAGTTGATTCTTTTAAAGGATAAACAAAATAGACAGATCCTTTAAAAGTCTTAGCAAATAAGAGAAGCGAAACGCTCAAATTTATTCTATTAGGAATAATACAACAGATCAAGATCCAGATCCAGCAGAAATCAATAGAATAATAAACATCTACTTTGAAAATCTGTACTTCAATAAGATAGAAAACATAGAAGAAATGGATAGATTCTTAGATCCTTATGAACCTCAAAGTTGAATGAAGAAGATATAAAAGTGTTAGATACCCCAATGTTAATTTGTGAAAATGGAAATAATAAAAAGCCTGTTGACAAAGAAAAGCCATGGTCCTGATGGCTTCAGTACTGAATTATACAAAACTTTCAAAGAAGAGTTAGTTCCTCTACTTCTTAAACTATTTAATGAAATTGACAGGAAAGCAGTATTCTCAAATTCACTTCTGGAAGCAACTATGACTTTGATTCCAAAAAGAATCAATTTTCATAATGAACATTGATGCAAAAATCCTCAGTGAGATACTCATAAACAACACAAAGGATTAACAGAAAGACTATACACTCTGACCAAGTTGGATTCATCCCAGGGATGCAAGGATGGTTCAACATATGTAAATCAAAAAACATAATGCATTATATAAATAAATTCAAGGAGAAAAACCTTATGGTCATCTCTATAGATGCAGAAAAAGCATTTGACAAAATACAACACTCATTCATGTTCAAAACTCTATATAAGATCGGAATAGATGGACTTTATCTCAAACTAATACAAGCAATATATCTGAAACAAATTACCAGCATTATTCTTAATGGTCAAAAATTGAGACCTTTCACACTAAGATCAGGAACATGACAATGATGTCTATTCTCATCACTGCTGTTCAATATAGTTCTGGAACCATTAGCCATAGTAATTAGGTAAGACAAACTAAAGGAATAAAGATAGGAGAGGAAGAAGTTAAAGTGTCATTATTTGGTGATGACATGCTACTCCATAGTGAAGGACCTAAAAACGTAACAAAAAGACTGTTAGACTTAATTGAGAAGTTTAGGTGCTGGATACAATGTCAATGCTCAAAAGTCAATAGACTTTGTATATACAAAAAACAGTCATAGAAAGAAATTGGGGAGTCAACTCCTGTCACAGTAGCATCCTCTAGAATGCAAAACCTAGGAATCAGTCTAACAATGGAGGTGGAAGTCCTCCACACTGAAAATTATAACACTTTTATGAAAGAAATTGAAAAGGAAATCAGAAAATGGAAAGACATTCTTGTTACTGAATGGACATGAAAATCCAAAGAAGCATTAATACAAATAGGAAGAAATAATATTGTCTAAATAACTATACTTCTACAACTATTGTAAAGATGAAATATAATACCTATTGAAATCCAGTGGTATATTTCACAGATCTAGAGAAAATAATCCAAAAATTCATCTGAAACCATAAGAGACATAGAATAGCAAAAGCAATTCTAGGAAACAAGAAAATGGTAGGAGGTATCACGATCACCATCCTGAAACTATTCTACAAAGTAACAAAAAGTAACAGACCTGAGGACCAGTGGAAGAGATTAGAAGTTGCAGAATTTACTATACCACCTCATCTTAGACAAAGGAGCCAAATATTCTCAATGGGAGGAAAGATAGCCTCTTTAATAAATGGTGTTTAAAAAACTGGGCTTTCATCTGCCAAAGATTAAAGATAGATCTATTTTTTTTATAATGTTCTGAAGTAAAATCAAAGTTCATTAGATGCCTAAATACTAAAACAGAAAAACTAAACCTGCTGGAATGCAGGTTAGGTAAAATTTTTGAACATAGTGGCTTAGGGAAAGATTTTATGAGCAAAACCTCTATAGTACAACAACCAGCAAAAATAATCAGCAAACGGGATCTCATACTATTGAAAAGCTTCTGTTGATCAAAATAAACACACATAAAGTAAAAAGAGAAATAATAAACTTGGAAAAAAATTTTACCAGCAGTTTCTCACACCAAGGTGTACTATGTTGAATATTCAAAGGGTTTTTTTAAAAAAACAGCCACCCCCAATTAATCACCCACTTAAAAAATGGACATCTGAAATGAACTGATACTTTTCAGAGGAAGAAATAAAAGCAGCTAAGAAGCATATGAAGAAATGTTAACATCACTAGTCATTTAAGTGATACAGATGAAAACAAGACTATGATTTCATCTCACTCAAAAAATAAAGGCTGCTGTCTGAACTTTAACTGGCAACAAATGCTGGTGGGAGAAAGGAACCCTGCTATACACTTGGTGGGAATGTAGCCTCGTGCAACCACTATGGAGAGCAGAGTGGAGATACCTCAAAAAACTTAGATTAGAGGTTCTGTTTGATCCTGCTAGATATATACAGGAAAAGATTAAAAGATTCATATCAGAGCTTCTTTATCCAGTCTCCAGTTGATGGACAGTTGGGTTGTTTCCAAGATGTAGCAATCACAAACTGAGCTGCTATAAACATGGGTGCAAATATGTCACTGTGATATGAGTCTTTTAATTCTTTTGTGTATATACCTAGCAGAGCGATGGCTGGGTCAAATGGGACCTCCAATCCTAGCTTTTTGAGGAATGTGTAAACTGATCTCCACAGAGGTTGTAAGAGTCTACAGTCCCACCAACAATGGAGAAGGAAAAGCTGTGGTTCTTCTACAGAATGGAATATTACTCTGCCATAAAAATGATAAGTTTGAATCATTTGTACTTAAATGAACGTACCTTGAGGATGTATGAAATAAAAAGGTCACATATATGTAAATATAACATCTTTTCTCTGGTATGAGAAAAAAAATATACATGAGTTCTAGAATTGTATGCTATATATTATGAAATAGAAAATACTCAAAGTGAAATAGGGTGAAAGGGAAAAAATAATGAGATTATAACAAAATTCATGGGAAACAAAATTTATGTAGATGAAGGGGTGGTAGGGTGGGAAGGGCTATGGGAAAAAAGAGAATTAAGTTGTGTCATGTACTGGCACAAATTCTCATTGGGAAGTGCATTCATTACATGAATATGTAATATATGTAATGTACCAATAAAGATTTCAATTAAAAAGTATTCATATCAGTGTGAGATTTGTGCACCCATGTTTATAGCAGCTCTGTTTATGATAGCTAAATTTTGGAAATAATTCAAATTCCCATCAGTTGGAGACTGAATAAAAAATGTGATCCTTTTATAAAATAGAGTATTACTCTTCCACAAAGAATGATCAGTTTGATTCATTTATACTCAAATGGACATACCTTGAGGACATATTCATAAATAATATAAATAGGTCACATATGTAAATGCCATATCTTTTCTCTGGTATGAGAATCTGAAGACATAAATGAGTTCTAGAGCGTATGATAGATACTGTAAAGTAGAAAATATTCAAAGAATAAAGGGGCTCGAGTACGGAATGTGGGCAAAAATGCGATATTTAAATAGATACAAAACTGGGCCGGGGATATAGCTCAGTGGTTCTGGAGCCTGTCTTGAAAGTGCAAGGACCTGGGTTTGATCCCTGGTAACCACATAACAATATTGGGCTTGGAGACTCACCCCAGCAGCAATCAGTACCACATACCACAGTGCTGGGCATGGTGGCTCATGCCTGTAATCCCAGCACTCAGGAGGCAGAGGCAGGAGGATTGCTGTGATGTGAGTTTGAGGCTGAGCTCAGGGTCAGCCTCAGCTACAAAGTGAGACCCTGTCTCAAAAAACCTTAAAAATTTTTTTTCAAAAGATATAAAACTTAGGTATATAGAGGACAAGGGTTTGTGAGTAGGCAGAGGAATGGAAAAAAAATGAGTATTAAGCCATGTCATATATTGGTACAAATTTTTAATGTCAGTTGTGATCATATATGTGTATAAATTTTAACAGTAAAATCAATTAATTTAAAAATTCCACACCTAGTCATAACATAATCAAGGAACCAGAAAATCATACAGAGCAGGAAGTCTAAAACAGTGGAGGAATGAGATATTGAAAGCAAAGAAAGGAAACAAATCACAAAAAAAAAAACAGTCTGTCATAATCACATCAGACTTTTCACCACAAACCCTCAGGTGAAGGAGAGCTTGACTCCAACTTAGATTGATGTATCTGGAAAAACTATCTTTCAGAATTGAGAAGGAACTAAAACAGATTCTCCCACAGAAAACTGAAGGAACCAAACTAACTTCATTTTGTACAAACTATGGTAGGAGAAAAGATAAAAAGCAAAGTTCAGGGTTGAATTCTCGAAAACCATATTGATTTATTGTGTTTAGTCTGTTCTGAGAGAGAAGGTCATGTTAACCTTGTAGTTCTTTGTAAAACCAGGTGGCCTGATGTACTAATGTTACCTTAACTTGTTTGTGAACCACTATAAAAAAGAGACAGCTTCTACCATTGAGGTCTCTGATTGGTTCAGCAGAACCATGCATGCAATGTTAATAAGGCACCTTTGTGATTACATGTGAGTTGAGTTCTGTTTCTCAGTGAGGAGATTTCAGGACCCAACATTTTTTAAAAATTTTTATTTATTTATTTATTTATTTATTTTAAGGCTTTTTGAGACAGGGTTTCGCTTTGTGGTTCAGGCTGGCCCTGAGCTCAGCCTCACACTCACATCACAATCCTCCTGCCTCTGCCTCCCGAGTGCTGGGATCTCTTCGTCAGATGAAATGGCTCCTCACTAGGTGCTTTTGTTTTAGGCCAATCTGCTATAGGTGTGGGTAAATCTGTACTTTTCTCTGCTTTTACTTTCGGTTTGCATGCAGCTGTTTGAGAGAGGTCTAGACCGAATTAAATGGGAGAAGAGGCAGGCATACAAGCCTAACGACCCTCTCCCAAAGGACTTAGGAGACATCTCACAGTCCTCTGCTGTTAGAAATGCTGATCCGGAAGAGGAGGAGTATGTTGTTCTGGTTCCTGCTGATCTGTCTTCTTGGGAAGTGCCAAGAGACCAGTGGTCACAGACTTCTCTGAAGTATGTGTGGACTCATTCTTTCTGGCATTGTCTTTTTTGTGATTCTTATAATCTGTGATTCTGTTTGTAATTGGATATTTAGCAAGTGCAAGAATTTGACAAAATCAGAGTACTCCTTTGTCTACTATGATTAAGCATATGAAGGAAGTTAGAAAGGCAGCCGCCAACTTAGGGTTGTTTGTCAGAAAAGATAACTTGATTTTGTTTTGTCAGAATGAATGGGCCATGTTCCAAATGAGCTAGCCTAGGGAAGGTACTTTTGACTTGCAAACCACTATTAAGGTAAAGAATGTGGTGTATGGGACTCCTGGAAACCCAAATCAAGTCCCTTAAATCACTGTGTGGATGAATTTGATTGAAGATCCCACTTCCTGGTTAAAACTTTTTGTCCCTCCAAAGCCAGTTTTGACTCTATTCCAGAAACCTAAGACAGAGGAAACTAAAAAAGTTCCCACTAACTCTTCCATGAACCCCTTTTAGGCAGAACAAAAAGATACTCTAAGATAGCCCTTATATCCTATTTTGGCTACCCCTAATGAAGAGCAATTTTGGTTTCCACCTTCTTATCCGTATGCTGTCCCAGTACTGGCTCCCAGCCCAATTCCTTCCCCTCAACCCTCTGCCACTGCTGTTGTACCTAATCCAGCCCTGTCTCCTCTTAACTCTCCACCAAGGACATGTTCTAGAGGTCTCATGGAAGAGCCTTCTTCCCCACCTGGACCTGATAATATGGTCGCTTTACCCTTGAGAGAAATGCCAGATGCCAAAGGGCACCTTCAACTGGTGGACTGGCCCTTTTCTTCTAGTAACCTTTATAAGTGGAAGTTTCAAAACCCCCGATTTTCAGAAAAGCCTGATAAGCTCACTGACCTAGTTGAATCTGTATTGTTTACTCATCAGCCTACTTGGGATGATTGTCAACAATTGCTACAAGTTCTTTTTACTACAGAGGAATGTGAGAGAATTATCTCTGAAGCATGGAAATTAATAAGGTCAAGTACCGAGGTAGATGAAAGATAATAAACGTCCCATATGGGACCCTAACACAAGTGGAGATAAGGAAAGTCTAACTGAGTACCACCAGACTCTAGTGGAAGGTATAAACTCAGAGGCCCAGAAACCTACCAACCTTGCTAAGGTAAGCCAAGTAATACAGGAGAGGGAGGAAACTCCAGGAACATTTTTGGAGAGACTTCTGGAGGCTCATTGAACATATACCCCTTTAAACCTTATGGAAGAGGATAATCAAAGTGCAGGGGCCATGGCCTTTGTTAGTCAATCAGCACCTGATATCAGGAGACAATTGCAGAAATTAGAAAGGTTTGAAGGAAATAGACTTACTGAATTGGTAGCAATAGCTAAAAAAGTTTATAATAACAGAGATCCTCTAGAGGAAGAATAAGTAAAGAGTTTGGCTCAAGTGTTATTAGCTGAAGGTGGGAATGGAAAGTAGGACAAGAAAGAGTTAGGGAAGATAGTTGGAAAGGGAGATGATAGATCAGGAGCACACAAAGAGGGACAAAGAAAGGATAAGTCTGAAAGCTTTAGGAAAAGACCAGAACCAAACCAATGTGCTTACAGTAAGGGATTTGGACACTGGAAGGAAGACTGTCCATTAAAGAAAGGATCGAATGAGCCAAGAATTCTAGAATTTGAAGAGGCAAAAGATTAGAGGAGTCAGGGTTCAGCTCCCCTCCCTGAACCTTGGGTAACAATAAAAGTGGAGGGGAAACCAATTCAGTTACATGTATACACAGGAGCACAACATTCAGTTCTAACACAGGCATTAGGAAAAATTGCAGGGAAAACAATGTGGGTACATGGAGCTACAGGAAAGAACAGATATAAATGGACTACTAAATGAACAGTTGACTTAGGGAAACATCAAGTGACACATTCATTCCTGATTATCCCAAATTGCCCATATCCTCTGAGGGGGAGAGATTTACTGACCAAAGTGGGAGCACACACATGCTTCACTGAAGGATCTGCAGTAGTTACAGACAAAGAAGGAGAACCTCTACAAGTACTTACAGTCTCTTTGGATGACGAGTATAGGTTATATACTCAGACTAAAACTCAATTAAATCATCAGGATGAATTAATTAAGAATTGGACTCTAAAGAGTCTACTGCCATGGTAAAAGATGCTAACAAGCTGACTCTTGGACAAAAATTAATTATTATAACTCCTCACTCAATTGAAAGAACTCTAAAGTTCCCTCTGGACAGATGGATTTCAAATGCCAGACTAGTACAATATCAAGCTCTACTAGTCAACCCACCTCGAGTGCAGTTTCAAGTTGCTACCACCTTGAATCCAGCCACTTTACTTCCAGACTCCCAATTAGAACAGCCTCTACATGATTGTGAAGTTATCTTAGAAACTCTACAAGGAGTTCATCCAGATTTGTCTGATGTACTTCTAAAGCACCCAGACAAAAATATGGCATGCAGATGGATCCAGTTTTGTGAAAGATGGGGTCTGATATGCAGGAGCTGCAGTAACAACTGAAAATGAAATCATTTGGGCAAAGGTGCTGACACCTGGAACTTCTGCCCAAAAAGCAGAACTGATTGCATTAACCCAAGCACTGAGACTGAGTAAAGATAAAAAAGTAAATATTTATATTGGCAGTAGATACGCATTTGCTACTGTGCATGTGCATGGGGCCATATGTCGGGAAAGAGGACTTCCAACTGCTGAAGGAAAAACCATAAAAAATAAACAGGATCTCAACATTGTCCCCTTTCACCTTATTTTACATTGAGCACTTTCTATTTCACAATATATAACATACAATGCTAGGACTCATTTACATCTTCATTTTCTCGTACCAGAGAAAAGATGCGATATGTACCTATCTGTGCCCTATTTATTTCATTTATGAGGATATCCTCAAGGTATGTCCATTTAAGTAGAAATGATTCAAACTTATCATTTTTTATGGCAGAGTAGTACTCCATTCTGTAGTATGGGGGGGTGGTAGGGTGGGTAGGGCTATGGGAAAAAATGAGAATTAAGTTGTGTCTTATACTGGTACAAATCCCCATTATGGAGTGCAATCATGATGTGTATATTTAATGTGCCAATAAAAATAAAAAATAAATAAATAAACAGGAAATTCTGGATTTGTTCACTCTCTTTGGTTGCCCAAGCAGGCATCCCTGAAGCATTGCAATGGTCATCAAAATATATTCGACCCTGTGAGTATTGGTAATCATGCTACAGAAAAAGGTGCAAAGGAAGTGGTTCTTAAAAGAAGCCCGGAGGATATACTGACTGTCAAACTGGTGAGTCCACTCCTCCCAGAAAGTCCAACTTATTAAGACAAAGATAAGGACATTGCAATTGGTAAAAACTATTTTTCTAATAGAAAAGGATGGTTTTTAACACCCCAAGGCAAACATTATGTCCCACAGGAGCTGGGGGGAGATTTACTGATCAGACTGCATAAGTTCTCCCATTTTGGGGAACGAAAGTTGTATCAATTCATTAAATCATCTGAATTGAATATTATAGGAAGAAACCCTTATTAAATAATATTGTATCCAACTGTAGAACGTGTCAATTGGTAAATGATAAGAGGGTAACTACACATTTAGGAAAAAGAGAACGGGGACCAAAACCAGGAGTACATTGGGAAATAGACTTCACAGAAATAAAACCAGGAAAATATGGGTATAAGTACTTGCTAGTATTCATAGATACCTTCTCAGGATGGGTAGAAGCTTTCCCAACTAAGCATGAAACTGCCTCAGTAGGAGCAAAGAAACTCCTGGAGGAAATTATTCCCAGGTATGGATTACCTTACAAGGTGGGATCTGATAATGGGCCTGCTTTTGTTTCTCAAATAATACAGAAGTTAGCAATAGTGTTGGGAACAGATTGGAAATTACATCATATTTACAGTCCTCAAAGCTCAAGACAAGTGGAAAGGATAAATAGAACATTGAAAGAAACGTTATCCAAGTTAAACATAGAGACTGGTGGAGACTGGGTGATGCTTTTACGTTATGCTTTATTAAGAGTAAGAAGGACTCCTTATGTTATGAATTTAACTCCTTATGAAATAATGTATGGAAGACCTCCTCCACTGTTACCCCAACTTTGGTCCAAAATTTTATCTGAGTTTGATGATAATCAATTTTTATTGTCACTGCAGAGCTTGTTTAAAACCAGTGAAGCTCTCTGGATGCGTATACAAGCAGTTTTTGCAGGTGCAGCCTATCCACAAACACATAACTTCCTTCCTGAAGATATAGTGCTAATCAGACAGCATCGGACCAAGAACTTTGAACCTCATTGGAAGGGACCTCACATCGTCATCTTAACATCTCCTTCCATGATCAAGGTAGACGGCATCCCTGCCTGGATACACCACTCCCACGTGAAGCCCGCACCTCCTGAGGCAGAATCTAAGTCATGGAGCATCCAAGTGACTGAAGATCCCCTCAAGTTGTGGCTGACAAGAAGACACCAAAAGACTCTATACATATAAAAGAGAAAGAGAAGGAGGAGTGTCCAGTTTGTGGATTAAAAGGGGGAGCAAAGATACATGGGAAAGTAGTAACTTTGATGATAATCTTGTATATGTTAATGAACTGTAAAATAGTAATAGGCAGTCCATACTGACTTGTGGAACTGATTTGGAGTGTACATAATAGAATTGGAGAATGTATAGCCCTCCCTGGACATGTAGCCCCTATGAATACATGGTTTCCTGATATAGAAATAGATTTATGCTTCCTCTTTGAAGGAACTAATACTTGCAAAGACAAGACGCAAAGATCCCATTTGCTTGATTTACCTTTTTATGTATGTCCAGGCAATGATAGAGAAAGGAAAAAAGTAAACAAGTGTTGAGGGCAGTCAGATTATTTCTGTAGGGCCTGAGGCTGTGAAACAACAGGTCAAGTAATGTGGGATATACAGGAAAGACAGGATAGTATAACAGTAAAAAGAAAACCCCAACCCATGGAGAGGATTGATTGTTATCAACATCCTCGACCTGGTCCTGAAATGTGTTGGAGAGTAAGTTGTGGAAGAGGAAAGGGAAATTGCAATCTCCTAATAATTAGGTTTACTGAGAAAGGAAAAGCTATGATGGTTTAGCAAAAGGGAAAAACATAAGGACTTAGGCTATATAGATTAGGGAATCCAGGGGTCCTTTCTCATCTATCATTAGAAGTAAAAACCATCTCACTAGTAGGTCTAGGGCCAAACAAAGTACTATTGGAGTCGCCAAAAGACAGCTCTACAAGATCATCACCTGCAATTACTCCCAGTAGTACTAAACCTCCAGAATGCTCAGAACCTGCAGCATCACCTGAGTCTAATTTGAATTCAGGTGAAAGAGGAGCCTAGATACCCCCTGTACAAGCACCTATGACCTACACCCCAGGACCTCTAGCATTAGTTAGAGCCTCATTTCATGACTTAAACTTAACAAGACCTAACCTTACTAAGAGTTGTTGGCTATGTTTAGATGTAAAACCCCCTTACTATGAAGCCATCACAATGGATTGTGATTATACTGAGGCTGACACGGGAGAGAATTGCAGATGGCAACAAGAAGGCAGAATTGGAATAACCTTAGAAAGATTAACTGTGACAAAGGGGCTGTGTATAGGAACAATTCCTCAAGAAAACACCTTACCCTGCACTAGGATGATAACTACTTCATCAGATAATAAATATATAGTGCCTCCTCTGAATGCCTGGTGGGCCTGTTCATCAGGGTTATCCCCTTGTGTACTCTCTCAAGTTTCAAAGACATTCTAGTACAATTAGTTCCTAGACTAGCCTATCATACAGACTCAGAAGTTGATAAAATATTACATGAACCCCATAAGAGAAAAAGAGAAATTGTAACTACATTCTATTTTCAACCCTGCTATAGGTGAGGATAACAGGAGCTATAGGCACAAGTGCAGCAGCTCTGGTAGTGCAAGACGGGAACTATGAAGCTTTGAGAATAGCGATAGATGCAGACATTTCAACCCTTGAACAGTCTATTAGTCATTTATAGGAGTCTTTATCATCTTTAGCAGAAGTACTACTTCAGAATAAAAGAGGTTTAGATCTGCTCTTTCTCCAACAAGGAGGATTATATGCAGCTTTACATGAACAGTGCTGCTTCTATGTAAATCACTCAGGAGTGGTAAAAGATTCAATGGCTTTGATTAAAAAAAGATTGCATGAAAGAGAAATCCAATATAAGCAGTCCAAAGGGTGGTTTGAATCAATATTTAATGGAGCCCCTTGGTTAACAACCCTAATTTCTGCTTTAATAGTACCACTGCTTAATTTACTATTAATCTGTACTCTGGGACCTTGTATGTTAAACAAATTAGTAACCTTTGTACAAGAGAGAGTTTCAACTGTTGAGACGTTGCTGTTGAAATCACAATATGTTACAACAGAAGAATGTGCAGAAAAATGATTAGATAATCATATGAGACAAGCAGAAGTGGAAATGAAGGAACCAAACTAACTCCATTTTGTACAAATTATGCTTGGAGAAAAGATAAAAAGCAAAGTTTAGGGTTGAATTTTCAAAAAACATGTTGATTTATTGTGTTTAGTCTGTTCTAAGAGAGAATGTCACATTAACCTTGTAGTTCTTTGTAAAACCACGTTGCCTGATGTACTAATGTTACCTTAACTTGTTTGTGCACCACTATAAAAAAGAGACAGCCTCTACCATCAGGGGGTCTGGCTGGTTCAGTAGACCCATGATGTGCTGTGTTAATAAAGCACCTTTGTGATTACATGTGAATTGAGTTCTGTCTCACAGTGAAGAGATTTCAGGACCCAACAAAAACAATATCTGAGAAACTTTATGAATAACAAACCAAGGCTACCAAACATTTAAAACAGTATCCTAGATAAAGTTTAGTAATGTCACAACTACATTTGGTTCAACAGTGTGATCCACTAGACAGGACAAAAAATTAAATGGAATGACAGGAAAATTTAAAAGGAATAATAAAAGAGCTAACAAAATAAAACATCATGAGAAGGATTGCTCAACGCACATTAATTATATATATCAAGTTTAATAGGCTCAGTTCACTAAACAAAAGACATATACTGATACAATGGATTAAAAAACAAGATCCACTAATATGATGTAACTTCACATACTTCATTCAAAAACAAAAGTAAACGTATGCAACACAATTTGAAATGCAACAGGAAACTGCAAAAAAGCAGGAGCACCTATCTTATTTGGAGATAAAATATATTTCAAACTGAAATTAATTAGATAGACAAAGAAGGTCAATACCTACTTATACAGGGAAAAAACCAAAAAAGGAAGAAGTGACAATCTTTAATATAGATGTATCAAATTTCTACTGCACCAAATGATATAAAACAAATATTAATGGACACAAAAAGCCAAATAAGCACTAATACATAATAGTGGGGGACCTCACTATCCTACTCTCACAAATGGAAAAAAAATCAAGAAGGATATATTAAAACTGAAACAAATTTTTGGATGAATGTACAAAGTACATGTCTACAGAGTACTACACCTCACAGAGTTAGAATATACATTATTCTGTGGTAAAAATGGGCTATTCTCCAAAATAGAACAGATAGTATTTTTTAAAACATGTTTAAATAAATGTAAAAGTATTGAAGTCATCTCATGCATACTGTCAGAACATAATGTCTTGAAATTGCACTGACCATTTAGTATGATTCTGGCTATTGATTTCTCATGAAGAAATTTTATCAGGTTAAGAAAAAAATCAGTCTTGACTGTCTTCATTACACTCTTGGTTTCCACTTGATCTGTTGTGATTTCATCTTTTTATTCTCACTGCATACACTTGTGCTTCTTCTTTCCTTTTCTGATAAGGTTAAAAAAGAGTCTGATGATTTTATTTGTTTTTTCAAGAAATCAACTCACCCTACCACCCCCCATATACATAAAATTTGTTTCCTTACTTTTTTGTTACAATCTCAACATTTTCCCCCTTCACCCTATTTTACATTGAGCATTTTCTATTTCACAATATATAACATACAATGCTAGGACTCATTTACATCTTCATTTTCTCATACCAGAGAAAAGATGCGATATGTACCTCTCTGTGCCCTATTTATTTCACTTATGAGGATATTCTCCAGGTATGTCCATTTAAGTAGAAATGATTCAAACTTATCATATTTTATGGCAGAGTAACACTCCATTCTGTAGATGAACCACAGCTTTTTTATCCAGTCTCCAGTTGATGGACGTTTGGGTTGTTTCCAAGATGTAGCAATCACAAATTGGGCTGCTATAAACATGGGTGCACATATGTCACTGTGATATGAGTCTTTTAATTCTTGTGCGTATATACCTAGCAGGGCAATAGCTGGGTCAAATGGGACCCCCAATGTTGGCGAGGCTGCGGAGAAGAAGGAACTCTTCTCCACTGTTGGTGGGACTGTAGACTCGTCCTGTGGAGATCAGTTTGGAGAATCCTCAATAGCCTTCTTATACACAAACAACAGACTCACTAGGAGAAATTAGGGAAGCAATTCTTTTCATTATAGCATTCAAGCAAATAAAACATCTAGGAATCAATGTAACCAATGAGTTGAAAGATGACTACTCTGAAAAACTACAGCACCATAGAAAAGGACAATGAAGAGAATATCAGAAAACAGAAAGACATCCTTTGCTTCTGGCTAGAAATAACCAATATTTTCTAAATGACCATACTCTCAAAACAGCCCTATTGACTCAATGCAATCTTGATTAAAATCTCTACTGTATTTCACAAAGCTAGAGAAAACAATACAAAAATTTATCTTGAACCAGAAGAGACCTAGAATAGTAAGAACAAGTCTAGGCAAAAAGGAAAAGGCAGGGAATATTACATTCCCCAGCTTGAAACTATACTAAGAAGATACTGTTTAAAAAAAAAAAAACACGATATTAAAAAGAAATCAATGAATAGATCTGTGGAACGGTCTAGAAGATCCAGAAGCAACACTAGATGTACTGAATCACCTTATCTTTGATAAAGGAGTCAGACATCCAGAATGTATCACCCAAATTAAAAAACCCAATTCAAAATGAGGCATCTGAAATGAGTAGATTTTTCAGAAGAAGTAGAAACAGCAAATTAAATATATGAAAGAATGTTCATCACAATTAGTTATTTGAGAAATGCAGAGGAAAATCTCACTGAGATTCCATCTCCCTTCCAAAGAAGGTCTTCTATCAAGAAATCAACCAGTAACAAATGTTGGCAAGGCTGAGGATAGACAGGAGTGCTTCCCCAGTCTTGGTAGGAGTGTAGACTTCTATAAACACTCTAAAAATCACTGCGGCGATTCCTCAGAAAACTAGGATTACAAGTCCCATTTGACCCTCTTATTTCCGTGCTGTTTAAAGTATCATATCATGGAAACATATATCTACTGATATTTATAGCAGGACTGTTTGTAATGTCTAAATCTTGGAAACAAACCAAATGAACATAAAATGATAAGTGGATAAAGAAGATGTGGTTGCTATAAAACAGAGAACTAGAGAGCCATAAAGAAAGATAAACTTGTGATATCCATAGCTAGATTGTTGCACCTTGAGGCTTCACTCATAAATGAGATAAATAAGACACATATGTGTAATACCATTTCCACTCTCCAGTGTGAGGAACTGAAGGTGTAGATGAGGGCCAACATGGGTGGTAGGTATTGTGAGAGACTAAGTAAATGTCCCAAGGGTAAGGGGAACTAGAAGGAGAGGGAGACAGGGGAAAAGCATAGCAGGAAGACAAAAATTTTGATGGAAAAAATGAAGAAAAGGGAAAAAAGTTTATATAAGGGTTTGGAGGTGTTTAAGGGAGGTCAGGGGAGTGGAAAAAAATTAGAATCAAGATGTATCATGTATAGGAACAAATTGTAAATGGTGAATATGATCATAATGTATAACTAAAATGTATTAATAAACTAAATAAAGAAAAAAAGAATTTTTCCACTCTTTCAGCGCTTGAGACAAACAACTTATATACATATAACTAATATATAAAACATGTGTAAATGTCATATTTAATGATATTACAAATATAAATATTTATAAAATATCACTGAATTACTTTGTTCCATACAAATTCTTTGATCAGTTGAAAAACAAGAAAATTGAAGAATAAGAACTGTAGGTGGTAGTTTCTCATTTCATGAGAAAAATTGGGGCAACAAAATCTATAACAATATTTTGATTATTCATCATTAAGGCAGTGCATTATAATTTTGTTGAACATATCTCCATTATGCCTGTGACCCATTCGATCATGTCATCAGATAAAAACAATTGCTGCTCATGTTCAACATGTGGGATAAATGTTCCCAACTTGACCTTAAAACTAAGGTCCTCTGGAAAATTCCAAAAGTTGACAATATCATACTCTATATCGAGTTTTCTTCTGTCATCCAAATTCACTTGATCTCCAGCAGGATTGTTAATTTGGATGTTCTTCATAAAGGGGTGGAGCTAAAAGAGACACATCATTTTCTGAGGAACAGAAGTTCATGATCAAGACAAAATGTATTAGAGAATGGTCTTAATTATTTTTAATCTTTATTTCACAATGTAAATTTAACCGTAGTATTTTATAAAGGAGAATAAATTAAATATGGAACCAAAATATCACATTTCCCTAAAATGTAACTTTTTTATCCATTTCCTTTAAATATAGTTTCCATAGCTGTTAAAAAAGAATAGTATTAGATGTTTAATTAATTTTGCCTCTCTGAGATCACCTGGCAGGTAAGTTACACAATTAAGTTGTCATTAACAAAAGATATGGCATGATGGAGTGAGAAATTTAACATATGTTGAAAACTAAAAACTATGTCAGTTCAAGAGTTGCAAGGTCTGTTGCTCTTTAAGAAGTTCTTCAAAAATGCTTAGATTTTGTAATAAATAATTTATCAAATGGTCACTGAAATTATTTAGACAAAAGCAATTATTTTCACTCCTATTGAATTTTTCAATGTCAGAGATTTTTTGTTATGTAACCGTTTTTATCCATGTAAAAATTTATCTCTTAAAAATGAACTTTGTGTAATCCGTCGAGTTTTGCATAAAATCTTCCCTGATAATGAACAATTTAAGAAAGGCACCTTGATGACATCACATTGTACTATAAAAAGATGATTTATCTGCCAGGAAAAAAACACCATCATTTCTTTGTTTTCTCTTGGTGGCCACTGTGCTTGCTGTGAAAGCATCTCCTGCAGATCACGGAACACAGCATACACAAAATTGTGTGTATTGTGATTCCAGTTGGTCATGGTTGTGTCAAAGTGATTCACAGTCAGCCATGCCAGAGAAGCATTAGGTGTACAATCCTTCAGTTAACAGTCAGAGTCAGAGAATGAGCTGTGGAAATTATTGAACTAAAACATAGTGAGGTAAGTGTCTGCTGGGTATTCAGAGGGATTAGCCTCTTCCAAAAAACATTTGAAACCACATATTTTTTCATGCTGATTGGAAAAAACAAGCATCCCATGGAATGAATTAAATATGAAACTTTTCCTGGTCATTTCAGCATGCCATTGTGAGTTTGTGACCCAGACTTTGCCTATGAGTAAGTGTTGCTCTATGTTATAGTTTACATCATTGATAATGTCAGTGTCATAGTAAATGATGACCACATTGACTTGTGATGTTTCCTTGTTCAGGATCATGTGTTTTTGTGCAATTGCCACATAAGACACAAGAGCAGTTGAGACCATTTTAACAAATGCTACAGACTCTGTTCCTGTCCATCTCTCTTGTCACATCTGAGAAACTGAAGACCTTTCTGATCTTCCATAATGACCAGTTCCACCCAGGTACAGCTAAAATGGACCATTAAGGAAACCATAGCAAGGGACAGGGATATGTCCTTTGGGGCCACCTGATAGAGAGAAGGAAATTGTCCACTGTCTTCTAACACAGGATCAAAAGAACCAGATGTAATCTGAAAGGAAAGAAAATTGGAAGTAATTTAAGGAAAAAGGTTGAAAAGGAAAGACAAAATGTTTATGCCAGGGTATAGTAAATAATGGCTGAAATGTGTATAAAGAGATAACCACTCCTTGAGTCTTTATAATTATCTCATTTCCCAAAGCTTCTCTGAAAACAAGTGATTACACATGAGTATTCAGGAAATATTTTTGTTTTATTCTCTTCTTTTTCTTTTGCTGTAGACAACAAAATTTGAGCTCCGCACCTAGTCTCAATATACTTATGCATCAAAATTACATACCAGTAAGGATAAATTTTAACTGGGAGTTTTTTCCTACCTTGTATATAACCTAGCCATCAAAAAAGACATGGATTAATATATATTTTTGAGATAGGGCCTTGCTTTTGTAGTTCAGGCTGGCCCTGAGCTCACTATGAAGCCATAGCAAATCTCCAACTCATAGCAATTGTCCTATCTCTGTCTCCTGAGTGATGGGATTATAGGCATTAGCCACCGCACCCAGTCTTGTGGTATTTGGTTATCAGGGATCAAACTCAGGACATTGTGCTTGCAAGGCAGATACTGGAACCACTGAGATAAATTCCCAGTCCCGACACAGATTAATCTTTACCTGTCTCACTTATCCTCACTTGGAGAAAGTTGTAGAGCTCCAGAAGGATTCTGATTTGTGCATAAGTTGGCCATGATGCCCCTGTTAGTTGCTACAGACTTTCGCCTCTCACACAGTAGTAATTAGGGATCTCATTCTGTCCTATGCACAAAATTAACAAGCTCTCCAGCATTCTCCAATGACAGTAAAGGAAATTATAAAACTCATATCCCAGGGATATGTTGGGTAAAAGATGAGGATCCTTGTTGATCTCTTCTATGGCAAATAGGAAGGCTAGAATATTCTGGTAGCTGTTGGGCATTTGCCTGCAGAGAGAGCATAGAACTCTTTATGGTAAAGATGTACTCTTATTATATTGCAACCCAGTACAATACAACATATGAATTTAATGCTATTGTTCTCCCTCATATTCATGATATAAGAACTAAGTCATAGATATGACATTTTTAGTGGTTTAGTTTTTGAGATATGATTATAGTTAAATGAGAACTGGAGGCTAGGTTTCTCATAAATAAAATTGGTGCTTCACAAGAGGCTTTGATTTTACTTTTTGCCTTTCTCATTTTCTCTTTCTCTGTGAGTATGTAGTGGCTAGACAGTCTTCTACAGTAAAGAAAAGAGAGACTTTTTAATTTTTGAGCCACAGCTGTTAAATACAGAGTTATTGCTTTAAACACTCAGTTATTGGTATATTTTGATACAGTAGGGAGAATTCAGACAATATCGTAAACCAAATTTTATAACCAGGAAATTAATTCAGTCTTTGGAATAACTAACCCTGAAATGTTGTAGTTAAATAACACATAATTAACACTTTACATTATAATCTTTACACACATGAGACTTAAAGTCGAAAACTGGGAATGTAATATTCAATGAAATATATATAATACATCATGGATCATATCTGCGGATGATTACAATGTAGCAAAAGCATGAAACCGAGTTATATATCCTACACTTATCAAAAAAAATATTTCACAGCAGTTAGGATTAAAACCATGAAACAAACACACAAACAAAATCAAGAGTTTGCCCAGGATTAACACTTGTCCTGTAGTTATTCGGAAAGCCTGGGTCTCATAAAAAGCGCCAGAGTGCGTCTAGAAAATGTCTAAACTCACGATATTACTGGTAGCCTGAGTGTTATAAAAAGGCCCTATCCCTAAAATCAGAACAGCATGTAGAAAATTACCAGGAACATAAGTAAAAGAATGCATATCGGTATGGTAATTGATATGAGGAAATACAGAAGCAATCTATGGAAGGAAGAGGTCAAAATTTCTTAGCCCGTCATTCCTGCTCTGAAAAATAGAAGCGGTCTTGGCTTCTGCCTTTCATCAAATCCAGTGAATCATTGTGCCTGCCACACCCTGAATATACATAGAAGCCAAATTAATCTGCTAGAGGCCTCTGACATTTGCAAGCCCATTAGTTATTTGTACATTTGGCTATAGAGCTGACTGATAGTATCTGAGAACAGAGTGAGCATGGGTCCCTGTGGAAAAGAATCAGTTCGGAAAGCAAAAATTAACATTTTTTCTCTTATTTTTTCCATGAACTTAGGCCATATCCAGGAATCATGGAGGATACACTGCATAGGGTCCTGACATGCACATTATTGTACAGTAACTGAATATCTATGACACTTTTCTTCTAGCAGGAGGCTCATGAATAACAGTGAATACTCTGAAGGGGTGTAAGACATTTTATACACTTCTGATTTTAAATCACATCAGTCAGTGTGCTGTGCAGTGGCAGCTCTATTGGGAGGAGGGGGAGGAATACAGTGTAATGTAGAGAACGATGTATACCTCAGCTTCCCATCCTGAAAACAAGAGGCTAATAAAGTAAGAATTTCTCCTTCTGTATTCAAAACATGAGAAAGACTAGAGCAAAATTCGAAATAATTTGTGGATTTCATTGATGGCTGCAAATGATAGTGAACAAATGGAATGAACATGGAAGCAATAATCCACACAAGCTCAGGCCTTATTCTTCACAATAAAAAAAAAAAAAAAATGCGGCCCAGGGAATGAGTTTAGCAGCGGGCGACTTGGGAAGCGGTGACTGCGTCACTGAATCTGCGCCGGGTTTGGAGTTTACTTGTCTCTAGGGCCACACTGGAAGAGCGTCTAGGGACTGAGGTTAGCAGCGGGTGGCTTGGGAAACGGCGACTGCAGCACTGAGTATGCGTCACTGAATCTGCGCCAGGGTTAGAGCTTACTGGCCTCCAGGCCCACTCTGGAAGAGCGCCCAGGGACTGAGTTTAGCAGCGGGCGGCTCGGGAAATGGCGACTGTGCCACCGGATCCGCACCGGGTTTGGAGCTTACTGGTCTCCAGGCCCACACTGGAAGAGTGCCCAGGGACTGAGTTTAGCAGCGGGCAGCTTGGGAAAAAGGCGACTGTGCCACCGAAGCTGCACCGGGGTTGGAGCTTACTGGCCTCCAGGCCCACACCAGAAGAGCACCCAGGGGCTGAGTTTAGCAGTGGATGGCTCAGGAAATGGCAACTACAGCACCAAGTCTATGTCACCGAATCTGCTCCAGGGTTAGAGCTTGCTGGCCTCCAGGGCTACGCCTGAAGAGTGAGCAGGGACTGAGTTTGGCAGCGGGCAGCTCAGGAGGCGGTGACTGCGACACCGAGTCTGCATCACTGAATCTGCATCGGGTTTGAAGTTTACTTGTCTTCAGGGTCACGCCGGAAGAGCGCCCAGGGACTAAGGTTAGCAGCGGGCGACTCAGGAATCAGCAACTGCGGCACCGAGTCTGCGTCACCGAATCTGCAGCAGGGTGGGAGCTTGCTGGCCTCCAGGCCCATGCTGGAGGAGCACCCAGGGACTGAGTTTAGTGGCATGCGGCTTGGGAAACAGCGACTGTGGCACTCAGTCTGTGTCACCAATTCTGCGCCAGGTTTGGAGCTTACTGACCTCCAGGGCCACTACAGAAGAATGCCCAGGGACTGAGCTTAGCAATGGGTGGCTCGGGAAACAGCGACTGCGGCACCGAGTCTGTGTCATTGAATCTGCGCCGGGGTTGGAGCTTGCTGGCTTCCAGGCCTATGCCGGAAGAGCGCCCAGGGACTAAAGTTAGCAGGTCAAAGTCTGATTTTCTCCACAATAACTGCAGAAGCACATCCAGTCAAAGTGTATTGGTGAGTAGGTGGGCCTGTTGGAACAACAACCGCTAACATTGCAACTGCACAGGGCCTACAGCCTACTGGCCTCCAGGCCAACTGCACAAGTGAGCCCAGAGCCTCTGTATTGCTGAGCAGGTGGACCCATTGCAACCTCAGACAGTGCCATTGTAGCAGTTCAGGAGCCAAAGTCTCCCTCCTCTAAAGAAGACAGGAGAAGGTGTTCTGACTGTATTGATTGAGTGCCTCATATGGTGTTCCAGAACTAGGAGTTTTTCTTTAGGTCCTAATACAGACTGCAATGAGAAACCCAGGAAACACTGCTATTTTAAGGTTCCTAACTATTAAGAGAAAGTGACTTGCAACAAACAGAGCCAGAAAACAGGGCAGGTCAGAGATGAGGAAACAATCAAAATCTCAGACACAAAGATTCTCATCTCCAAGTAACACAGGGGCAAAGGAAATAGAGAAGTGTGAAGCCCAGTCTCCAGGCCCTCAGAACTGGTAACCAACGCAGATCTAGTAAAATGGAAATCAGGACTGATCTCTGAGATGAAAGCAGAGATATTGGACACTGTCAACATGATGATTAATAAAGCTAAAGAGGAAATCATGGAGTTAATAGAATCAAAGATAGCAAAACCACTGGAACCGTTTAAACACCTACAAGCAGAAGCTCAGGAAATTAAGAAAGAAAATGAAAGCTTGCACAATAGAATGAATTTGGCAGAAGACTGAATTTCAGACCTAGAAGACAGGATCTCAACCAATGAAGTGGAAAGCCATAGTCTATGGAAAAAAGCAAGCGATAATGAAAAGTCCATCCAACAGCTCCTAGATGATTCAAAGAAGAATAACATAAGATTGATTGGAGTCATTGAGGAAGCAGGATACAATGCTAAAGACATCAAAAAGCTATTCCCAGAGATGATGGCAGAAAACTTCACAGAAAAAGCTCAAGAATTGGACATACAAATATATGAAGCATACAGAACACCACATGCCCGTGACATGAAAAAATCTACACCTAGGCATATAATCATAAAAGTCGCAGATATCCAAAAAAAAAAAAAAAAAAGAATGAAATACTGAAAGCAACCAGAGAAAAGAAAACAGTTACATTCCAAGGGAAGCCTGTCAGGATCACAGCAGACTTCTCAACTCAAACACTGAATGCAAGAAGAGCCTGGAGTGAAGTCTTCCAAGCCCTAAAGGAAAACAACTTCCAACCCAGACTGATATATCCTGCAAAACTATCCTTCAAAATTGATGGGGAAATAAGATACTTTCATGACAAAGAACACCTGAAAAACTTCACAAATACGAAACCTGTGCTCCAAAACATTTGAAAGAATATCTGGGAGAAAAATAAGGAAAGATGCAAATCCATGCGACCTAACCAAGTCAACCCATGGGACCAAACAAGAAACTGATGGGGAAAGGTCAGAAGTAGAATAACACAGCCAAGAACAGAAAAATATGGCAGCACTAAATTTACCTATATCAGTTATAATGATTAATGTCAATGGACTCAACAAGTCTATTAAGAGATACAGACTGGCAGAGTGGATCAAAAAACAAGATCTTACAATCTGCTGCATACAAGAAACACACCTAATTCAGAAAGAAACCCATGGACTAAAAGTAAAGGGATGGAAAACAATACTCCACGTGACTGGAAACAGCAAGAAAGCAGGAGTGGCAATTTTATTTACAGACAGAATAGACTTCAAGCCAAAGCTGATAAAGAGAGATAAAGATGGACACTATCTTTTATTCAGGGAAAAATCCAAGACACAGAAATCACAATCTTAAATATCTATGTTCCAAATTCTAATGCACCCAACTATATAAATCAAATATTAATGGACTTGAAAAACCAGATAAACTCCAGTACAATAATAGTAGGGTATCTCAATACCCCACTGTCACAAAGAGACAGATCGACTGGACAAAAAGTCACTAAGGAAATCCTTGAGCTCAACCAGACTCTTCAGCAAATGGACTTAATAGATGCCTACAGAATATTTCACCCCACAAAGTCAGAATATACATTCTTCTCAGCTGCTCATGGATCATTCTCCAAATAGAACATGTGCTCATTCATAGAACAGGTTTAAGCAAATATAAAGGAATTGAAGTTATCCCTTGTGTACTGTCGGACCATAGTGCCCTGAAATTGGAGCTGAATAGCAAAGGAAAGCCCAGAATCTTCACAAACACAGGGAAACTGAACAACATTCTGCTGACCAACCAATGGGTCATAGAAGAAATTAGAGAAGAAATGAAGCAGTTCTTACAACTAAACGATAACCCCAGTACAGCATATAGAAATTTATGGGACACAATGAAAGCAGTTCTATGAGAAAAATTCATAGCAGTGAAAGCCTACGTCCAGAAAACGGAGCAAGCTCAAATAAAAAACTTAATGCTGTACCTCAAGCAACTAGAAAGAGAGGAGCAAAACAAACCCAAAGCTCACACTAGGCAAGAAATGATAAGAATCAGGGCATAAATTAATGCAATAGAAACCAAGAGAATGGTTAAAAAAAATCAATGAATTGAAAAGTTGGTTATTTGAGAGGATAAACAAAATTGATAGACCCTTAGCCAACTTGATTAAACAGTGGAAGGAAAAGACTCATATCTATGCTATTAGGAATGAGAATGGAGAAATTACTACTGATGCAGAGGAAGTCCAGAAGATAATAAACACCAACTTTGAAAATTTATACTTCAATAAAATGGAAAATGTAGAATAAATGGATAGATTTCTAGACACATATGAACTCCCAAAGCTGAATAAAGAAGATATAGAAATGTTAAATGCCCCAATAACAATCTGTGAAATTGAAAATGTAATTCGAAACTTGACAACAAATAAAAGCCCTGGACCTGATGGTTTTACTGCTGAATTCTATAAAACTTTTAAAGAAGAGTTAGTGCCTCTACTTCTGAAACTCTTCAATGAAATTGAAAAGGAAGCAGTACTTCCAAACTCATTCCTGGAAGCAACCATTACCCTGATTTCAAAAGCAGAGAAAGACCCAACCAAAATAGAGAACTACAGGCCAATATCTCTAATGAATATCGATGCAAAACTCCTGAATAAGATCCTGGCAGACAGAATACAGAGAATTATCAAAAATATTATACACCCTGATCAAGTTGGATTCATCCCAGGGATGCAAGGATGGTTCAACATACATAAATCAATCAATGTTATACACTATATTAACAGGTTTAAAGACAAAAATCATATGGTCATCTCAATTGATGCAGAAAAAGCGTTTGACAAAATACAACATCCATTTATGTTCAAAACTCTACAGGGCCGGGGATATAACTCAGTGGTTCTGGCGCCTGTCTTGCAGGCGTAAGGACCTGGGTTCAATCCCTGGTAACCACATAACAATACTGGGTGTGGAGACTCATCTCAGCGGCAACCAGTACCGCATACCAGTGCCAGGCGTGGTGGCTCATGCCTATAATCCCAGCACTCGGGAGGCAGAGGCAGGAGGATTGCTGTGATGTGAGTTTGAGGCTGAGCTCAGGGCCAGCCTGAACCACAAAGCGAGACCCTGTCTCAAAAAAACCTTAAAAAAAAAAAACAACTCTAGAGAAGATCGGAATAGATGGTCTGTATCTGAAACTAATAAAAGCTATCTACGAGAAACCTTCAGCCAGTATCATAGTAAATGGTCAAAAATGGAAACCTTTCACACTAAGATCGGGAACAAGACAAGGGTGTCCTCTCTCACCACTTCTGTTCTATATAGTTCTGGAAATATTAGGCATAGCAATTAGGCAAGAGAAAGAAGTGAAAGGAATAAAGATTGGAAAAGAGAAGTTAAATTGTCATTATTTGCTGATGACATGATACTCTATCTACAGGATACTAAAAACTCAATTAAAAAACTGCTGGAATTAATCTTCAATTTTGGCCGCGTAGCTGGTTACAAGGCCAACATTCAAAAATCAATAGCCTTCGTATACACAAATAGTAGACCCACTGAGATAGAAATTAGAGAGTCAGTCCCTTTCACAATAGCACGCCCAAAAATAAAATACTTAGGAATCAATCTAACAAAGGAGGTGAAAGACCTCTACTCTGAAAACTATAGCCCTCTGAAAAAGGAGATAGAAGATGATATCAAAACATGGAAAGACATACCTTGCTCCTGGGTAGGAAGAACCAATATTGTCAAAATGGCTATACTCCCAAAACTACTCTACACATTCAACACAATCCCAATTAAAATTCCAACAGCATATTTCACAGATCTAGAGAAAAAAATTCAAACTTTCATCTGGAACCACAAAAGACCTAGAATAGCCAAAGCAATTCTAAGCAACAGGGACATGGTGGGGGGTATCACAACTCCGAACTTGAAACTCTATTATAAAACCACTGTGATGAAAACTGGCTGGTACTGGCAAAGTAACAGATCCGAGAATCAGTGGAGTAGACTAGAAGATCCAGAAACTACTCCAGATACACTGAGCCACCTCACCATTGACAAAGGAGCCAAAAATCCTCAATGGAGGAAAGATAGCCTCTTTAACAAATGGTGCTGGAAAAACTGGGCTTTAACTTGCCAAAGGCTAAAACTATATCTAACTCTTTCATCGTGTACCAAGCTAAAATCAAAGTGGATAAGAGACCTAAACATTAAAACACACACTCTAAACCTACTGCAGAACAGGTTGGGTAAAACTCATGAAGACATTGGCTTAGGGAAAGACTTCATGAACAAAACTTCTACAGCACAGGAAATGGCTGAGGAAATCAACAAATGGGACCTCATTCTTTTAAAAAGCTTTTGCACAGCAAACGAAACCACCAACTGTGCAAACAGGTAACCAACAATGTGGGAAAAAGTCTTTACCAGCTGTTACTCAGATAAAGGGCTACTATCTACAATATATAAAGAGCTCCAAAAAATCAGCCCACCCAAATTTAATGACTCAATTCAAAAATGGGCATCTGAAATGAATAGATATTTTTCAGAGGAAGAAGTAAGAGCTGCTAAGAAGCATGTGAAGAAATGCTCAACATCATTAGTCATTCAAGAAATGCAGATTAAAACAACATTGAGATTTCATCTCACTCCACATAGAATGGCTAGCATTTCAGAATCATCCAATAGCAAATATTGGCGAGGCTGCGGAGAAGAAGGAACCCTTCTCCACTGTTGGTGGGACTGTAAACTCGTACAACCCCTGTGGAGATCAGTTTGGAGAATCCTCAGAAAGCTAGGATTGATGGTCCCATTTGACCCGGCCATTGCCCTGCTAGGTATATACGCACAAGAATTAAAAGACTCATATCACAGTGACATATGTGTACCCATGTTTATAGCAGCCCAGTTTGTGATTGCTACATCTTGGAAACAACCCAAATGCCCATCAACTGAAGACTGGATAAAAAGCTGTGGTTCTTCTACAGAATGGAGTGTTACTCCCTCATAAAAAATGATAAGTTTGAATCATTTCTACTTAAATGGACATACCTTGAGGATATCCTCATAAGTGAAATAAATAGGGCACAGATAAGTACATATTGCATCTTTTCTCTGGTATGAGAAAATAAAGATGTAAATGAGCCCTAGCATTGTATGTTATATATTGTGAAATAGAAAATGCTCAATGTAAAATAGGGTGAAAGGGGAAAATGTTGAGATTGTAACAAAAAAGTAAGGAAACAAATTTTATGTATATGGGGGGGGGGTGGTAGGGTTCGTAGAGATATGGGAAAAAATGAGAATTAAGTTGTGTCTTATACCGGTACAAATCCCCATTATGGAGTGCAATCATGATGTGTATATTTAATGTACCAATAAAGATTTAGAAATGCACAAAAAAGACACAACAGCATAAAGGACTCTTTCTCAAGTTGTAGTTGCACAATATTTGTGTAGTACATACAAAGGAAAAGAGAGAATATTCCTTCAATCACCACATCTCCTTCTTTGCACACACTGGTGCTCCTTCTGCTCAGACAGGGCTCATTTTGAAAATTACATACTAAGAGAGAATTCTTCCAGAGAAAGTATACAGTGATCAACAGGAACATGTTAGAGGACCTCTGCAAAGTCTTGGCTGAGTCAAGAACCACACTGTACTGTCTAACACCTCACATGCATTATTGTATACTTATGTGTGTGTATTATTGTTTTTGATTCAAGTGGACATTCTCATGCCCCTGACAATATTTAGCAAAGCCTCTCAGGGGACCGGGAGAAATTTGTCACCATTTGTCTCCTGGTTTCTGCATGTGAGGTCTGGTGTCCATGTGGAAACACAAGTTGGAAATTATATTTGAGTATTGTTCATCCCACCTCCAGGAACAATGACTCATCCAAGTGCACTGACACCACCATCCCAGGGCCACTTCCTCCCAGGCAGATTAGCTCCTCAGCCTGAGAGAAAAATCCACTTGGGATATGGTCTATGCAATGCCCAAGAGTTTCACTGCTAGTTGTTGAAACAGTCTAAATTGGCCTAAGCTTAGCCAAGAACCTCTGTGTATTATTGGAGGAAAAGAGCAAGATTAGGAGTTACCACCTCATACACCTGGGTTTATTATATCCACCAATCACTGTCTATATGATGTGCTTGTTGGCATGACTGTCATCTTTGCTGAACTCACACCCACCTATGTCTCCATTTTTTGTGATCCCATTGATTACAGTGAATGCATAAAACCAAATTCCTAACCATGGCTAACACATAAAAATATTTCAATTTTTAGTTGTAAGTTTTATTGATACATGTTTGCAGTACATGCACTTATAGTGACCTTGAGGATTCATCATGTACATCATTCATTTTATGCATTTTTAAATTACATTTTTTCTCACCTCCTTCCACTCTAAATAATTTTCCCTGTTTTTATCATTGGTGATATTACTGATCTCATCTATTTATGACACACAGTGTTTATATTAATTTAGGTCATTGAGTTCCTGAATAGTGTATGTCTTTATTCCCCTTTTCTCCTGACTTCCTACTCTCCTCTCACTATGGGGAGGACCACTTCCCACGTTCAGGGAATCTCCTCCACTGTCTCCTGCATACATCCTTCATTATATGCTTTGTGCTCAGCCTTCCTCAAGTGGGAGATGCTCTATGTCAGTGGTGATAAATCGACAACATGAGTGCCAGAGTGGGCAGTTTCTAAGCAGCGAGACTTCTATTGGTTCTCTATTACTGCTTTATGCTACTTAAACTTGTGTGTCTGATTTACTGCATTACACAATATATTTTTCATTTGCACCCATTTTCCTATGAATATCTCCAGTTTTTCCTTTGATATACCTCAGTTGGATTCCATTTTTGTTAGATACTATATTGTCTTTTTCTAATTGTCTTAAACAGGTACACTAGAAGTGTGCTTCTAAGCTTTAGCTATTATGAACTGCACTGCTAAAATATTTGTACATATATCACTGTAGCATGCTCTCTGTAGATCTTTGGTAAAGTTATCTAATGTAGGAATTGACAGGTGCAATGGAATTTGTTGTTTTTCTCAGAATTTTTGTATTCATTTGCTAAATGGTTGTGCTAATTTACATTCCAAAAACAAGGTAGGAGCGTCCTTATCAGCACAGCTCTACCAATGTTAGTTAGTTTTTTATTTTTTATTTTTTTTTTGTTTTAGACAGGGTCTCACTTTGTAGTTCAGGCTGACCCTGAGCTCAGGCTCAAATTCACAGCAATCCTCTTGCTTCTGCTTCCTGAGTGTTGGGATTACAGGTGTGAGTCACCACACCTGGTACTGTGGTATGTGGTACTGATTGCTGGTGGGCATGAGTCTCCACACTCCGTATTGTTGTATGTGGTTACTGGGGATTGAACCAAGGCCCTTGCACTTGCAAGACAGGTGCCAGAACCACTGAGCTAAATCCACAGCGCAGTTTTTTATTTTTTGATGATTTTTATTCTTTCTAGAGTAGGATGACAACTTGCTCTTTTTCTAAAAACCATTTTTAAGTAACTTGAGTTCTATACCTTACTCTTCTTTGAAAAGTGTGTTACCTTAGCTCAAACTCAGGACCTTGTGATTGCAAGGCAAGAGACGGCAACGCTGAGCTAAATTTCTGGCCAAAAGTTGTGTCTTAACTATGTTTTAATATTCATTTTCCAGTGACAAGGGGTGCTGAATATTTTTTTGCATACTAGTTAGTCATTTCAACTTCTTCCATTAGAAATATCTGCTCCTTTCACTTGACCTTACTTTCTTTGAGACTTTTTTTTTAGGTGGTTGACTTTCTTGAATTCTTTACATTTTGTAGATAGTAGTTTTTTCCTGAGGTGTACCTGGCAAAATGCCTTCCCATTCTGTAGTTGGTCTCCTCACTCTACTAAGTGATCCCTCTGCCTTGCAGAGACTTTTCAACTCAGTGTAGTTCCATTTCTGGATTCTTACTTTTACTTCTCCTCCATTTTTGGTTCTATTTAACAAATCCTTCCCTACACATATGACTTCATGGTTTTTTCATTTGTATATTAATCAGTGTACAGTATGTTTAAATGTTAATGTTTAAAATTTTAATCATTACTACTTTAGTGTATTTCACAGTGAGCAATGTGGGCCCAGTTTCAGTCTTATGTAAACATATATCCAATTTTCCCTGCACCATATATTGAAAAGGTATCTTACCTCTACTATATGTTTTTGAAAACTGTGTAAAACATACAACAGCCAGAGTGTCAGAAGTTTCTGTGTCCTCTGTTCCACTCATTGGATCTATGAGTCTATGTTTGTGCTAGTATCGTGCCATTTTTTTGAAACAGAGTCTTGCTTTGTAGTTCAGGCTGGCCCTGTGCTCAGCCTCAAACTCACATCACAGCAATCCTCCTGCCTCTGCCTCCCGAGTGCTGGGATTACAGGTGTGAGCCACCACACCTGGCACTGTGGTATGTGTTACTGGTTGCTGCTGTGGTGTGTGGTACTGATTGTTGTTGGGGTGAGTCTCCACACCCAGTAGTGTATGTGGTTACCAGAGATTGAACTGGGACATATACACTTGGAAGGCAGGTGCCAGAACCACGGAGATAAATCCCTGTCCTTGTTTTCAATTTTTACTATCAAAATTTTCCTTTCAGTTCTTTACTTTTACCCACCTTGTTCTCGTTTTTTGGAACATTTTCATTCTATCTCATAACACCTATTTTATATTTTGGAACTCATTTACACTTTCAATTTCTTATACAATAGAAATTATATGATATTTGCACATCTGTCCTCTATTTTACTTAATTGTACTCAAGGTGCCTCCACTTTAGTATACATGATTCAAATTTATCATTCTTATGACAGAGTAATACTCCATTTTGTTTAAAAAGCCACATCTTTATTTACTTTTGAGTTGATCGGTATTTGCATTGTTTCCAAGGTTTAGCTTTCACAAACTGAGCTGCTGTAAACATAGAGCATATATGTTGCTTTTATATGTATCTTTTAATTATTTCATGTATATTCCTAGCAGAGGAATAGCAGGATGAAATGGGACCTCTAATCCTAGAACTTTTTAAACAGTAATTCATTTTATTGGTACATTATATATACACATCACGATCATACTCATCATTAAGAGTTTGTACCAGTATATGACATAACTTAATTCTCATTTTCTCCCGTTCCCCTGCCCATGACCATGCTCTATATACATAAGCTTTGTTTCCTTTTTAAAAACATCATATTTTCCCTTACATTATAAACCCCTACCCCCTTTACCATTTGAATATTTTTTTAAGGTTTTTTGAGACAGGGTCTTGCTTTGTGGTTCAGGCTGGCCCTGAGCTCAGCCTCAAACTCACATTACAACAATCCTCCTGCCTCTGCCTCTGGAGTTCTGGGATTACAGGCGTGAGCCACCATGCCCGGCACTGTGGTATGTGGTACTGAGTGCTGCTGGGGTGAGTCTTCATGCCCAGTATTGTTATGTGGTTACCGGGGATGGAATTCGGGTTTTTGTGCTTGCAAGACAGGCTCCAGAACCACTGAGCTATATCCCCGGCCCATTTGAATATTTTCTATTTCACCATATCTATCATACACTTTAGAACTCGTTTATATCTTCAGTTTCTCATACCAAAGAAAATATATGATATTTACACATCTATGACCTTTTTATTTCACTTATAAGTATGTCTTAAAGTTAAGTTCCTTTGAGTATAAATGACTCAAACTTATCATTCTTTATGGCAGAGTAATACTGTGTTGTATAAAAGAACCATATCTTTATTCAGTCTACAGAGGACAGACATGTTGGTTGTTTACAAGATTTCGCACTCACAAACTGAGCTGATATGAACATGGATGCATAAATGTCTCTGTACTATGAATCTTTTTATTCTTTCATGTATATGCTTAGCAATAGAATAGAAGGGTCAAATGGGATCTCTAATCCAAGATTTTGAGGAATCACCACACTGCTCTCCACAGTGGTTGCATAAGTCTACATTCCAGTCAATAATTGAGGAAAGTTCCTTCTCCCTGCAGCCTTACCAGCATTTGTTTTTGGTTAATTTTGAGACAGCACCCACTATTTGTGGAGTGAGATAGAATCTCAGTGTTGTTTTCATCTGTACCTCTGGAATGACTTGTGATGTTGAACATTGCTTTATATGCTTTTTAGCTGCCTTCAGTTCTTCTTCTAAGGGGGTCTGACGTTTTTCAGATGCCCATTTTTGAATTTGGTCTTTAAATTTTGGGAAAATGATTTTTTAAGATCTTTGTATATTCTACACAGTACCCCATGTCTGAGAAACTGCTCAAAAGTTTTTCCTCCAATTTATTGGTTGTGTTTTTGCTCTGTCAGTGATTTATTTTGCTGTGCAGATGATTTTTAATAGGGTAAGATTACATTTGTTGATTTCTTCTGCCAGTTCTCATTCTATAGAGGTTTTGTTCATGAAGTCTTTCCCTTAGCTAATGTCACCAAGATTTCTACCTAATCTGTTTTCTAGTAGATTTAGTGTTTTTGTTTTAATATTGAAGCCTCTAATCCACGTTGATTTTAGTTTAGTACATGGTGAAAAAGATGGATCTAGCTTTAGTATTTGGCAGATTAAAGCCCAGTTTTCCAGCACCATTAATTAAAGAGGCTCTCTTTCCTTTATTGAGGATACTTGGTTCCTTTGTCAAAGATGAAGTGGCATAGTGTATGTGAAGCTTATCTATTTTGTATCTTCTAATTGATTCCACTGGTTCTCAGTTCTGTTACTTTGCCAGTACTATGCCATTTTTATCACAGTGGCTTTGTAGTATAGTTTCAAATTGGGGATCATGATACTCCTTACCTTGTCCTTATTTTCTAGAATTGCCTTTGCTTTTCCAGTTCTTCTGTGGTTCCAAATGAATTTTTGGATTATTTTCTCTAGATCTGTGAAATATAATGTTGGAATTTCCATTGGGATTGCCTTGAATCTATACAATAGTTTTGGAGTATAGCCATTTTGACAATATTAGTTCTTCTATATAAAAACAAGGGACATCTTTCCATTTTCTGATATCCTTTTAAGTGTTCTTTTTCAGAGTGTTATAGTTTTCAGAGTAGAAGTCTTTCACCTCTTTTATTAGATTGATTCCTAGATATTTCAGTTTTTTGAGTGCTCTTATGAAAGACATTGACTCTATGATTTCTATCTCAATGAGTCTGCTATTTGTGTATCAAAAAGCTCTTTACTTTTTAACATTGATCTTGATTTGTGTTGTGCTGTCAGACTGTCAAGGGCCAAGATTGGGCTCAGTCTATTTCTTAAGGTTTCAATTTTTGCCTGTTGGTGTTTTTTTCACCTTGTACTGTTGGTCTCATGGGGGATTCAGGCTTGCTGTGGGATTTGTGGCTGCTTCCACTTCCTCTGTGTACCTCGTAGGTGGATTATAAATGTCAATGTTTGAAAGTCCATAGCCTTTATATACACAATCAACAAACTCATTGGGACAGAAATTAGGGAATCAATTCCTTTCACTACAGAATCCAAAAACTTAAAATATCCAATAATCAATCTAGCAAAGGATGTTAAAGACCTCTACTCTGAAGACTACAGAATTCTGAAAAGGGAGAATGAAGAAGATATCAGAAAATGAAAAGACATAGCTTGTTCCTGGGTAGGAATAACCAATGTCTTCAAAAAGGGTATACTCTATATAACACAATTCTAGGACTCATTTGCATCTTTATTTTCTCATACGAGAGAAAAGATGCTATATGTACCTATCAGTGACCTATTTGAAATAGAAAATGCTCAAAGTAAAATGAGGTGAAGGAGGAAAAATAATGAGATTATAACAAAAAGGTAAGGAAACGAATTTTATGTATATGGGGGGCGGTAGGGTGGGTAGGGTTATGGGAAAAATGAGAAATAAGTTGTGTCTTATACTGGTACAAATCCCCATTGTGGAGTGCAATCATGATGCGTATATGTAATGTATCAATAAGGATTTTTTTTTAAAAAAAAGTCTATACTCCCATAACTATTATGTGAATTGAATGCAATATCAATTGAAATCCCAACAGTATATTTCACCGAGCCAGAGAATATAAAGCAAAAATTCATCTGGCACTACAAGAGACTTAGAATAGCAAAATGAATTCTAGGTGACAAGAACATGGTAAGGAGTATGACACTCTGCAACATGAAACTATTACAAAACCACAATGATAAAATCAGCATGGGACAGGCGAGTAATTGATCTGAGGAACAGTGGAATAGATTAGAAGATCCAGAAACAACTTCAAATATACTAAACCACCTCATCTTTGATAAAGGAGCCCAATATCTTCAATGAAGAAAAGACAGCCACTTTAACAAATGGCTTTGGGGAAACTAGATTTCAACCTGCCAAAGACTAAAGATAGATCTATTTCTTTCAGCATGCACTAGACTTAAATCAAAGTGGGTTAGAGACCTAAACATTAAAACGGAAACACTAAACCTTCTATAAAACAGATTAGGTAGAATTCTTGGAGACACTGGCATTAAGAAAGACTTTATGAAAAAAAACCTCTGCAGAACGAGAATTAGAGGAAGGAATAAGCAAGTAGAATCTCATCTTATGAAAAAGCTTCTGCATGGCAGAAGAAACCACCAGAAGAACAAAAGACAACAGACGATATGGAGAAAAAATTTTCCCAGATGTTTCTCAGACAAAGAGTTATTGTCTAAGGTATACAAACAGCTTATAAAAACCAGCTCCCTCCAATTTAGAGATCCAGTTAAAAAATGGGGACCTGAAATGAACAGACACTTTTCAGCGGAAGGAGTAGAAGCCTCTAAGAAGCATAAAGAAATGTTCAACATAGCTGATCATTCAAGAGATGCAGATGAAAACAACACTGGGATTTCATCTCACTCCACAAAGAATTGCTGATCTCTCAAAATTAACCAACAACAAATGATGATGTAAGGAGAAAATAACCCTTCTCCACTGCTGATGGGAATGTAGATTGGTGCAACCAATGTAGATACCATTGTGGTGATTCCTCAAAAATTAGGGCTACAGGTTCTATTTGGCCCTGCAAATTTCTGCACTAGCTATACACATGAAAGAATCACAGCAACATATTTGCACCCATGTTTATAGCAGTTCAGTGTTTGATAGCTAAATCTTGGCCTCAACCCAAATGTCCATCAACTTGAGATTGGAAAAAGAAGATATGATGTTTTTCTTTAACAGTTCAAAGGAGCATTGTTCTGCCATAAAGAATGGTAACTTTGAATCGTTTGTACTCAAGGGGACGTGCCTTGGTGACATACTCATAAGTGAAGTAAGTAATTCACAGGTGTGTAAATAGTGTATCTTTGCTTTGGTATGAGAAACTGAAGGTGAAAATAAGTTGTAAAATATATGACAGACAACGCTGATCGTGTTTGCTTGCACATGTAATCCCAGTACTTTGGAGGCAGAAGCAAGAAGATTTCTGTGAGTGTGAGGCTAGCTTGGGCTGTATAGTGAGTTCAGGACATACCTGAAGTACAAATCGGGCCTCTGTTTCAATAACCAAAAGATAATGTATAATAAATATTGTTAAATAAAAAAATATTCAAAGGGAAAAGGGAGGTCCAGATAAGTAAATAACAGAAGGAAAAAAATTAGTGGTAAAAGATGGAAGAAATCCTTATATGTAAGGCGGGTAGGAGTTGTGTATGGGCAGAACAATGGGGAAAAAGTCAGAATCAACTCATGTGTTGTAGTGCACAAATTGTCAATGTTGATTGTGATATTAAGGATGTATATAAAATGTACCAATAAAATTAATTTAGAAGAAAAATAAAATCATAATAAATAAAATAAATCACAAACATAAACTAAAGTAAAATATTAATTATGTAAATATATGCATAAAAGATGTAAAACAATGTAATTATCAGTAAACAAAGTCAAAAGATAAAGAAGGAAGTAAATGATAATGAAAAGAGATGAAACTGATTGAGAAGGAAATGTGGAACATAGGACAAAAGCAGGTAATATAATGAAACTTAAGCAATCACATGATGATTTATCACATAATTTAGAAAACAAAATTATTTCAGAATAAAATTAAACGTGAAAAGTGATCATTTGAGGCATTCATAACATTGAGAGTATTATGTGGAAAAGTAAGAGACAGTTGATTATTGAAAATATGTCATGCCTTAATTTAATACTTAAAGCACTGCATATTTGCCCAGAAGCACTATATTTAGGAAACCATATCTATATCTATAGATATAGATATAGATATAGATAGATAGATATAGATAGATATAGATATATAGATAGACATAGATATAGATATAGGTATATACTAGTAAGTTCCCTTTTTCGGAGAATGTATTTTAACTCTGAAGCCATGCAGAGAATTTCTATCTGGTCTTAACAAAATAATGTAGCACTTAGGGGCAAAGATGCAGCCCAGCAGCCCTGCACTGGAAGCCAAGATAGAGAAGACCTCCATAACCACCATCACCTTCCCCTTGGTGCTGTGGTACACAGGCAGGAAGGTCACCCACACACTGCAGAACACCAACATGCTGAATGTCAGGAACTTGGCTTCGTTGAAGGTGTCAGGCAGGTTCCTTGCCAGGAAAGCCACAGTGAAGCTCAGCAGGGCCAGGGAGCCCAGGTATGCCAGGACACAGTAGAAGGCAGTGAGGGAGCCTTTGTTGCACATGATGATGATGTGACCATGTTCAGAGTGTGCATCTGTGTCAATGAAGGGTGGATTTGTTCCCATCCAGACTCCACAGAGAGTGAGTTGTATCAGGGAGCAGATAGGGATGATATAGTTAGGTGCCCCTGATATCAGCAACTGCCTTGTCCTTGTGCCTGGAGCAGTGCCCTTAAAGGCCAGAACCACAGTGACAGTTTTGGCCAAGACAGTGGAAACTGCCACAGTGAAGACAACTGCAAATGTGGTCTGCTGGAGGATGCAGGTGGCTGTGTTGGGACGGCCAATGAAGAGTAAGGAGCAGAGGAAGCAGAAGATGAGGGAGATGAGCAGAATGTAGCTGAGAATCTGGTTGTTGGCCTTGACTATGGCAGTGTCTCTCTGCTTCACAAAAAGTCCAAGAACTAGAGCTGTGATGACAGTGAGACTCAATGCAGTGCCTAATAACATCTTCCCCATGGGTTCTTCAAAACCCAGAAAAGTCACAGACTTTGAGATGCAGCGATTTTGTTGAATTGTGGCATACTGATCATCAGGACACTTCACACACTGCTCCAAATCTACTGAGAATGTCAAATTTTCATTAGTTCAAGCTCATTATTGCTACCCCATTCACTCAACCATTCATAGATACTCATAAAGTTTTTGGAGCTAATATCAAATTTGTTTCTGCTTCTTCTTTGTTTTCATATAATATTTTTTCTTCCAATTTTTAGGACTCCTGATTGAATTCAAGTCCTTTGTATTGAGCTAAATCACCAAGTCTTAACTTATTTTTACATTTTAAAGTACAGTCTTTTTTAGTTATATTTCCCAAACTACACTCAAATTTGTAAT